>PVJN01044366.1:0-17363 GCA_004026805.1 Lasiurus borealis | reverse complement strand
TCCCTGTAAATCCATCCAGGAGCCTTCTAGGTTTAAGGGGGACCTTCACATTTGGAATCAAGAAATGAGTATAGATTTTCTGAGGCTGCCTAGATTGTGTAATATGCAGTTCATACAATATATTTGAGGGGAAGAATATGTAGGCGCTGTCAGTCAATTGATGGATTCAGTCTCAAGAAGTTCCAACCTGCCCACTCTCCCCAATTCCCTCCAAGAAAAAGAAAAGACCTCTTTTTCAAAGGGAGGTACATTCTCTGAAAGTGGCAGCACAATTTCTGTGGCATATCTAGTGTATGGCATGACCTGGAGAGATGAGACTTATTTTTGTGTTTAACAGTTTATAGAACCCATCTTGTAAATTTTACAAATAATATCTTCTAAGTTAGCAAATTTCATTCCACTTCTGAATAAACCTCACCTAAAAATTTATCATTAGATTAAAATGTAGAATATAAACATGTTATGTGTTTAAACTGGTCTTTATAAGAACAGAAGCCTTGAGAAGTATATAAACAAAATTATAATATTAAAATATTCTGGAAAAAATATTATATACCTAGTAGATACTATTAATATTTAAGTCAAAATAATAGCTAATTTTAATATGTAATTTTAAATCATTAGGCCAGATTTTATATTTTATAGATAAAAATACAGTATTGGAATTATTATTTCTAAAGTTTATTAGAAATATCTAAATTTCTTTTTTTTTGTAAAAATAAGGTTTGTTTATTTGTAGGATTGAAAAATGATGCTGAATCATTAAATATGCTATACTTTTTCCTTTGATAAATACATTATGACTGATTTAGCTTTTATCCCAGATTATGTAATTAGTGAGTGTCTTAGGGCTTTAAGTATTTTAAGAAATTCTATTGTAACAAAAATTTCAATATTCTTTCATTCTATCAAGTTTTACCTTCAACATCAATTGATCAATTGCTCTCTATCCTGAAAATAATAAGCACAGTCATCATAAGAAAATAAAAACAAAATTATTGATTATTTAGGATGCTTCAAAGCAAGTTTTTATTTTAGGCATGTTTTTTCCTAAGTTTATTTTCTTTAAGTAAACTCCACCTATTTACTAATCAACAAATATCTGATTTTTTAGCAGGTGGGCTTACGTACATTAAATACAAAAGAATCCTTCACCATTTAACATGTGAGTCATAAGTGTGTGGATTATATGTATGTGGAAGTAGTAGCTTATTTTATTATTATTATTATTATTATTATTATTATTATTATTATTATAGGCTCGGTGCATGAAATTCATGCACAGGGGTGTGTGTATGTGTGTGTTGGGGGGTAACCTGGCCTGCACTCTCTCCAAGCAAGAACCCTTGGAGGATGTCCTACAACCAGTTTAGGCCCAATCCCACAGGACCGAAAGTAGGACATCCCTCTCACAATTCAGGACTGCTGGCTCCTAACAGCTCACCTGTCTCCCTGATCACCCCTAACTGCCTCTGCCTGCTGATCTGATTCCCCTAACTGGTCCACCATCTGCCTGATTGCCCCCTAAGTGCTTTCTTCTGCCTGCCTGATTCTCTCTAACTGCATCTGCCTGATTCTCTCTAACCGCCTGCCTGATTCTCTCTAACTGCCCCTGCCACCATGGCTTTGTCTGGAAGATGTCTGGTCTAATTAGCATATTACCCTTTTATTAGTACTATATAGATTATTATTTAGATACTAAAATCCTTGAACAAACAGCAGCAGCTTTAATGAGCAATTCCTATTAAGCATGTAAATTTTGTTTTTACAGATCCTTAAAATGCTGAGAATAGTGAAATTAATTTCTCTATAGTGGAAAAATAGGGGTTATCTAACCAATCTCATACCCAAAATAGTGATTCTGGCTTTCTGATCCTCACTATTAGAACAGTAACAGGGAGTTCACCACATAATGAGTCAGCTTGTTTGTTCATCATTCAATAGATCCAAGAGTTGAAATCTTTTTACTTAAATACTGTATACAAATTTCCCTGTATGTCTAGCAGTGGCCTTATTCTGGCAAGTAGAACAAACCATTCTTCCTCCTTTTCACTAGGATGGCACCTAATCATGTCTCTTAGGCTAAGGTTTATTTTTAGAGGCAAAGCACTCCTATTTTCTCTAATCATTCTTCTTATGGTTTTAAAAGTCACTCATCAATTGATGCTCTAAAAGCTTCTGGTCATCTCTAGTAGGACTATATAGACTATCTCACTCCAATATCACAAAACTCCACTTGGAGGGTTATTTCCCAGGCATTGGGCACTTAGCTTCTATCAATGGAACTGATAGATAAGCATACTATAGGCCTGGTACACAAAATTTATAAATGGGTGAGAGTCCCCTCAGCCCAGCCTGCACACTCTCCAATCTGGGACCACTCAGGAGATGTTCGACTGCTGGTTTAGACCCGATCCACAGCCTAAACCGGCAGTCGGACATACCTTTCACAATCCAGGACCACTGGCTCCTAACTGCTCGCCTGTCTACATGCCTGATCGCAACTAACTGCCCCTGTTGCTGGCCTGGTCATCTCCAATTGTCCCTCCCTGAAGGCGTATTCACCCCCAACTGCCCCCCTCCCGCCAACCTGGTTGCCCCTCACTGTCCCTCTCTGCCGGTCTGGTTGCCCCTTACTAACCCCCCTGCCAGCCTGGTTGCCCCACACAGCCTGTTTGGTCATCCATTCAGTTGTTTTGGATGTGATGGTTGCTTAGCCTTTTATGTATATAGGTATAACTCGAACATACTCTTGGCACATATAAGTTTCCATTGTCTTTTGGAGTTTTGCACAAAGAAAAAGGGAAATGTTTAGTTGTGATATATTTAAATTGTAAAATAATATTTAATTTACCAATATATAGAGAAACTAGGAGAATTTGAAGACATCAGAATATTTAAGCTTAATGGGGAGTTTATTGAAACATACATACAAGCCCAAGGTGTTCTTTACTCTTTATAGGGCTATGATCTATTCCTTTCTGCACATGTGAACATTCTTCTTTCCCTCTCTCTGCAGATGGGCCTGCAAATGCTTTGAATTATTATAGTCAACCCATCCTTGTCTTTTTATGGTCATTCTGATCTACATAAAATAGAAACTACATTTCTTCTATATTCCCACCTTTCAATACCTGGGTTAGAAAATCTCATCTATCCCAGGTCTCTACCCACTATTGGTCCAATTAAAGATGAGGGACACATGCCCTGTAACTCATGTATTTGCATTGTAGGTCCAGGTTATCTGAAAAGTCATGGACAAGGTTTTGGGAAAACCATCAACCAGACAGGCATCCTGAGAGTTGTCTACTGTAATATTATTAAAGCATGTGCCTATTTGGCTAAACCACAGTATTCAATATAGAGCCAGGATACTTAGCATCATAGAATAGTCACTCTGAATCACCATCCAATTCATGAGAATTTCATATGTCAGGAATTCCATCTAATATCTTGGCATACTCTTATCAGTTATTTATTTGCATGCACAAGACCAAATGTACAATATGGGTTTCACAAAATATGAGCCACCTGGACATTTTTAAAGAGGTATAGTTGCTATAGCTTTCATTAAGTCCCTCCTCTGAGTGCTCATGCTCTCACAGGAGGAATTATCTCATTCATCATGCTCCCCTCCCCATAATTTGTGTTGTCTTCTATGTTTTTTATTTTGGGTTTATCTATCTTTGCATTAATAGTGAATTAGGAAAAAAATAAGGTATGAGATCAATGAACCTTTAAAGTAGGAAGTCTTTGTGGTCATTAGTGAAAGGTGTATAAAGGTGATTCACACTCAACAATTAAGTAGAAATGACTTGATCTTCCACCCAGCACAATATGCTTTTTTACTAATACATTCTCTCTCTTTTTCTCTTCCTCCTTATGATATCTTTCTCTCACACTGAAAACTTAAATTTTTAAAAAGCTTATTAATTCAAAAAAATAGAAGAATTGTCAGGATCTGAGGCTCGGCGAAGAGTTGTTGGTTAAAACTGACTTCAGAAACACAACCCATAAAAGTAAAAAATTGATAAATTGGACTTTATCACAATTATTATTTTTTCCTGTGGGAGAAAATGGGGGTAGTGCTACTAGAAACTTTTGGCCTATCTCTGAAAATTTGACCTTAGGAGACGGGCATCAACTTGACCAGAGATGCTGGGACATTGCATACCCTACTGCAGTCAATGATAGACTGATACTGGGATTTTAAAAAGCCTATGTCTTTTGTCACTACCCTTGCTGTGCTCCAGGTATTGCTCTTCTGGAAATACTTCCAACCTTCACCAGCATCCAGCAGCAAATAAGACTCTTTTTTCAGAGAACCACATTTTCTCTTACTTCACCACAAATACAAATTATCCACAGTCACTGGGTTTTTATTAATTGGAAATACAACCAAAGAAAAGCACCATTATGTTGTTATATTGCAAACCAGTGACCTTGCAGTTGGAATTGGGAGAAGATAGAGGTGACAAATTTTCAATCAGGAGACTTTCTCCCATGGTCACAGACTCCAAATAGTGCTGATGGCAAATGTTGTCAAAACTGTTTATCTTTTTTTCCTATAACATTCAAATGTCAACTAAGTGAACTTTATTTATTTTTACTAAGTACCTCATTTTGTTCAAATGACATTCCCCCCCAAAAAATGTGTGTGTGTGTGTGTGTGCGTGTGTGTGTGTGTTTCCTTCATTCCAAATTACTATCAATTCTCAATGTGTTTTTAGGCTGAATGAGATTCCATCTGAATTGCCCACATTTTGTATCAATTCACAATATAGTTATTCATAGAATACATACACTTTCCTTTTCTAATATCCTAATAATGTTGAGCTATAATCCTGTGTATGTTCAAAGACAAGGATTATTCTGATTCTTTTTGGCTGATGCCTTTTTGTACAATGTCATTTGATAAACTATTTTTTCTAATTCTTGCTTATAATTTTAACTCCTTTATCAATTTTAATGTTAGTGTTTTATGTGATTTTCTATTTATTAATGTTATAGTTTTGTATTTGCTTATATTTATTGAATTAAAAGATATATCTAGAATATTAAACAAATCCTTTTCAAATTCTGCTGGAAACTTGTTAGTCCTTTATGGTGCATGAATTAGTTACAAGAATATCTCCATATTGAAAATCTGACGATTTCTTATGAAAGAATTACTTGTTTCTACTGTTTTCAATCATCTCTCTTCAAGTGTGACAGGCAGTCTTCTGTATACAAAGCAGTATTTGTTTCAGTGCTAAATCACAGTGTTATTCTTCTGGATATATTATAAATAACCAAAAATTAAAATTTAATTTAAAATTTAGTCACAAATAGTGCTAAGAATGCAAATAATTCAAATGAAGTAAAATGTGAATGATGAGATAGATGCCTTCAACATGTGCATAAGTTCATGTATAGGCACTGACTAATTCTTTGGATGACTGGCAATTGCTTTTAACTTAGATTCATGTATTCATACAACAAATATTTATGTTATAGCCTAATATTGACAAGTACTGACCTATGTACAAGGGAAAGAAGATGAATAATATAGATAAAATCTATATTCTCATTAAGCTTATGTTCTTCAATTCTAAATATGCATCTTAGAATAAAGAGGGGAAAATCATGTAGCATTATGGTCTTTCAGATATTCTAATTCAACCTTATCAAGAACTTTTCTTGCTGAAACTGGTTTGGCTCAGTGGATAGAGCAGCAACCTGCAGACTGAAGGGTCCCAGGTTTGACTTCAGTCAAGGGCATGTTCCTTGGTTGCAGGCACATCGCCAGTAGGAGGTGTGCAGGAGGCAGCTGATCAATGTTTCTCTCTCATGGATGTTTCTAACTCCCTATACCTCTCTCTTCCTTTCTGTAAAAAATCAATAAAATATATTTTTAAAAAACTTTTTTCTAAAGAGACTGCTTTAGTATTTAAATATTTTCCTTGAAAAGATGTTTCTTTCACTATATAATTTCTAATGCAAACTACTACAAGTATACAACAAATCACATAAAATTGAGACTTTCTCCTCCTCCTGCTTTTTAAAAAAATTTTATAAAACAAATCCACAGAAAATTTCATAGGATATAGTCCATTGGATACAGTCCATATATTTTCTCTGAACTCATATATGAAAAAGTGCATATGAGAAGTGGACAAAAAGATACATAGGTATTTGTGGTGGTGGTGTGGGGTAAAATTAAAACAACTCACACATCAAACATTCACTTGAAAGCAAGGAAAAATTCTAACAGATGCTGTCCCAGAATGCATTTAAACAGGCTTCTAAAAATTAAAAACAATACATATATTTAAATGTATATATACATATGTGTATATTATAATTTATATATGTGTGTATATTTTGATACATATTTTAAAAAGCAATATAAGGAAATTAGTAGTAAATTTTTTTATGTCAGTACTAACATATCATATGTGCCTTACACAACAGGAGAACCACTACTAACTATATTTGAAAACTGCCCAGTGAGCATGTACTTTCATGTGTAAATGCGGATTTAATCTTTGATGTTCAAGGAAAGTGATTCATGGCCAGTTTCCACAATATGCCAAGGAAATGCTTTATATCTCGGTACTGACACTTTATGTACTAGGCTATAATCAATACTATTGGCTACATGCTCTATCACTGAAATGAAACTGTGATTGCTCTATGAATAAAGTTTTAATTACTAACACAAACATCCCAGTTTTGAAATGTAGTAAATCTGTGAATCCTCTAACACAACCTTATTACTGGGCATAAAAATCAACCTAAGGATTAAATGTCTTAAAATATTGAAACTTGAAAGGTACAACCTGAGCCTGTGTATTGCCGTGTTTTTTTTGTTGTTGTTGTTGTTTGTTTGTTTTGTTTTTTAATGCAAAAAGTCATGCGTCTTAGGAGTGAGACTGAACTCAGTTTCCTCATCTATAGAATAGAGGTAATAGTTGCCAGCTCACAAAGTTGTTACCAAAATTAAGTTAGGCATGTGCAAAGCACATAGAATTTGGCGGCTGCCACTAAAATTGCAGAATGATAAAAACCTGAAGTTGAATATTGATATTCATATTTAGATTAGTTTTAATCTGTGCATTTCAATAACTGCTATCAATACCCATAACACACAGATATTTAACAACTGATTACCCTTTGCCCCATCTACCATACTGAGAAATGTCTAAATTACAAACCCCAAAACTTCTGAGTACCTACAGGATAGCATACAAAACCTTTCAAAAAGAGACCCCTCTCCAATCTAAACCTGCTCTACACACCCAAAAGATTTACTCTAACTACACTCCTAAAATAGCCCACATGGCACTGTGTTATCGTGAGGTCATCAAGAACCTAACCTTTTCTAGACAGTGTATCAGGGGCTATAAGGCAAAGTATAAGAGGTAGCTGGGGAAAAGTCAACCAGGGTATGCCTCTCCATATCTCCCAGGATAATCATACTTGAAAGGATTCCAAGTGATAGCATCTTTTCCAGACCCGTTGAGCTATCAGTAGATGAACATTCTGAAATTAAATTTTAAGGATATTCAGAAAAGAGGACTAAAATATAATGCCTCCTACCCCTCTGAAGCTCTTCATAAGCAGGTGGGTTGAGGGCAGCCACTTCCTTTGTCCTAAGCAAAGGATGCACCTTAAAGTAATCCTGTGACTTATTCCTTTTTGAATATATATGAAAACTTGTACAGTGCCTATTACTTATTAGGTGAAATGTAGGTACCCTTCAAATATTAATTTCTTTCCTCTTCCTCTCCCATCCCTACAAAGGAATACATACAGAATTTTTCAAGCTACACTTCATGGAATTGAGCAAGTGAAAAACTCAGGTTGGATTGATACCGAGATGACCTGGAGAGCACACACTCATAATAGAAAGTTTGTCACCCATAACCATTTACGTCTCAGCTCCAGTCTCATCTTATCACATTGAATGTTTTTTTGTTTTTTGCCATGAGGTACTGCGTAATTCAGGCATAATCCATACACAGAGAACCAGTTGAACCTGTGCTGTTGAGCTCTAAGACTTGGCAATCTTTAGAAATTACTACTATGCATCAGAGCCTGAAAAGATCCATTCCTCCTTCCAAAAGATTAGGATGCTACTTGTAAGCTCTCAGGCTGTTCATGGCTGGATTCCAGCATGCTGTCTTTCTTTATGTAAGAAGTTTGGTCAGTACCTGACTCATAAAATTATGGCTCTCATTTTAATCAGCAAGGAAGAAATTTCTGCACTGTAAAATCTTATTAAGAGAATTTGATTTCAAATTGAATGTGGTCCAGCACCTCTCCAAAGCTCATTTAAGATATTTGATATTTGAGAGAAAAGGCCTAAATGGGCATGTTAACTATCCATTTACCTACACAATTCCGAATTCTATCTCTGCACTCTCAGACCATCAGAAAATAATGTCTTGAACCACATTATCTTAGTCAATCAAAGACATGGCTTCTGAGTTATGGCTGAATGTCATGCTCTTGGAGTTTATAGATGGCTGATCACAGACAATGGTGTGGTGAAGGTCAGGGGTAGAGCTGAAACCAGGTTGAGTGGGCAATGGAGAAAATAGGGGACATCTGTAATACTCTCAACAATCAAGATTTTTATAAATGTCATATTTAAGTGTCATATTTAAGTGTACTTTTTTGTACTTTTTAGAAAGCTGGTCGGAGGTATATTCTACTATGTGGCTTGCTACCACTTTACATTGGAACTCATGTGATAAAATTCAGGAAAAGTAGTTCCAGAAAAAGATGTTCATTCTCACAGATGCATCTATATATGATATTTTAATGGAAAACAATTTATTTTCTTTAGGGCCACATTTCAAAAACTGCCTTATCTGAGAATAACAATCCTAGGTTTCTTTCTGAGTTTTTAAGGCTCTTAAGGACTCTCCTCATTATTTGTCTACTAATGTTAACACTGGCTTTGGATTTTAACCCAGGTATAATAGTTTGCTTTTATTCAAGATTTGATTGTGGGTAATCAAAATTTTAAAATTTTACTCTATTTTCTATAATATTAATATTTTGCTTTTTACTTATAAATATACATATTTTTTAAAAAGGAGCATTTCACTAATATCATGGATCTTGGTGGGCATCTCCCAAAATATCTTCTTCATTACTTACAATAGGGGCTAATATTTTAACTTTAGAAATATATTGTGGTTTCAAATGCATATTGAAATTCTAAAATTTCTGTGTTATATGAAAGGAGATGAGGTTAGCAATTTTAGAATTCCTAGAACTGTCACCTACATATTTTTTTAAAAAAATTATAGGTTTTTATTGACTTCAGAGAAAGATGAAGGGAGAAGGAGAGATAGAAACATTAATGGTGAGAGAGGATCATCTACCTGCTGTCTTTTGCACATCCTTTCTTGAGGACTGAGTCCAAAACCTAGGCATGTGCCCTGAGTAGGAATTGAACTGTGACCTACTAGTTCATGGGCAACACTCAAATACTGAGCCACAGTGGCTAGGCTTGTCACCTATCTATTTCTTTATCACGTATTTCTTGAGTGTCTGTCTGCAGAGAACCTGCCTCTGACGTAGGCATTGGGGATATAATGGTGAGCAAGTTAGACATATTCTTTTTCCATCATGGAGCTCAAAATCTTATAGGGAGTAGATAAGAAATCAGGCAATGACAATCCAGGGAAGTCAGTGTTGTGACAGAAGCACAAGGTGGGCCACCTCATCTATTTTGAGCGAATGGAGAGGGCACTTCAGAGAATGTTAACATTCAGTTAGAGACAAGAAGGTTTCAGGCAACGGTAGGAGAGGGGAAAGACTTTCCACGAGGGTCTATGGACTCCACAGAGCTGATTTTCTTCATTGTATCCTCCCAGCAAGTTATGCCTATGAGTTGTTGCAAAAAAATGACTGTAAGCAGAGTGACTTCCCCAGATAACTGTGGACTGCTGCAAATATGCTCAATGAGGAAGGCCTGCTGCTGCCCTGCAGGCAAACGGTGCCTAATCTCTGTCTTTCAGAGTGGAGAGGTGTCAGGTGTAGTCCATGGTCACCTCATGAGTCTGAATGTTTAGTTGAACCTAAAGAAGAATGCTTGGCGGGCACTGCACCAATGAAGGGTTTTAAGTAGGATAGTTCATATGAACAGATTTGTTTTTTATAGAATCATTTTAGCTACTGAAAACAATTGCCCCTAGGGCAGGTTACTCTAATAATATATTAACCTAAATTGGTGTTGCTGAAACAAGATGAAAGGCTACGAAGAGGGAGAAAGAAAGGAAAGCACCCTCTACTAATAAGTTTCATCTACATCTAGAGATACTAATACCAACAAGTGGGACTTACAGGAATGCAACCTGCCTCCATATCTTTCTGTGTATGCAATTCACTTACCACTTACTAGAGAAAACCATAAGCTTGACTGGCAAAGAAGCACAACCAGAGGAAATGAATGAAAAACTAAATGTGGACCACCAGGGCATTAAAAAATCACAAATATTAAAAAAGGGGTAGGTTTGGATACGGTCTCCCTCCTTATCTTGCTGTATGACCTTAAGTGAGTCACTACTGCGCCTCTCTGAGAATCAGGTTCATAGGCAGAAAAAAAAAAAGAGCTTAGACTCAAAGACCTCTAAATGATCTTGACTCATAGGTCAAATGAGTCTTTTATCTGAGTATCATTCATATTCCAAGTGCTATAGTAACCTTTAACACCCCTTCACACCCCCCTCAAAGACATTTAAAATCAAGTAAACACCAGATGCCTATTATAGAAAGATAAAGGAATGGGAACCAATAGCTGGAGTAGTCCTTAGTCTAAGGTGATTACTCCATTACGTCTCTACACCCAAATTTCGCACTAGAAAATATGGTGATCACCTTAATCACTGAGTACTTTATGTGCTTTAGATTCCTCAAGGGGCAGGTGCTATGGTGGGCTCTGATCGGCCAGTCCAATTGGAGATCACCCAAGATAGCTGTTCACATGTCTAGAGTACTTACTGCCACATCTGCCCACCATAAACTCTCAGTGACTGCTGAAGATTGACAGAAGCAATAAAAATTAGTAATAATTTAATACTCTTGAGTTCTTCAACAATCTTGAAGTAAGACATAAAAATCTGGTATAATTTAAGCCTAACATCTGAAACAAAATGATATGAAGAGAAAATAATAATAATTTAATTTTAAAAGGATATCTCTGAGATCTGAGCACTTTCTTATCTTAAGAAGACACAGAAATGTATTGACATGTGTTTGTGTGACAGTAAGAATACAGAGGGAAACCTCCATTTTGACAAAAAGTTTTGAATTAGGAAATTTTAGTGAAAGCATTGAGGGTATTTCTAGGAAATCTCATCATGATCTCATTGTAATAGCATTTGTAACAGAGCCCTGGACAGAGTCCATGCTGGGGAGCAGAATTGGAAAATGGCCCACACTGCCGACTTCCTGGAATTCCTCTCTGTGCCAGTCAGAAGCTTGCCTAGCACCAGCTGGGCATGAAGCTGAGGCACTGAGAAATGTAAGGACACGTTCTGGAGTGATGCAGTATGTGATTTATAACGAGTCTTAAAACATGCCAGCCAGGCAACAGCTCACACTATTCCTTTCATGAGATCAGCTTTCTTTAAAAAAAATCAAAACATACAACTAAAAGTGGTCATTAAAGTAATTGGTGTACTAATTATGCATGTATTTGTTGCACTGCCACTGTTTTGTACAAGTGTACAGAAAAAATGACATAGATTCTCTCCTCATAACCTGTGCAGTGGTTTCTAAACTTCAAGTCAGGGAATCATGTGTGTACTAATTATGCATGTATTTGTTGCACTGCCACTGTTTTGTACAAGTGTACAGAAAAAATGACATAGATTCTCTCCTCATAACCTGTGCAGTGGTTTCTAAACTTCAAGTCAGGGAATCATGTCATATCTCAGAGGGAATTAAATAATTGTCTGGTTCAGAATTTTTAAATGTATTTGGTGAAGCTATTTTTAAAAAACTATAATTTTTATACTAAGCTTTAATAAACTTGGAAACAAACCTATTGATTTATGCTGGCATATAACTGTTTCTGTACAGATTCGAGATTGACCTCTATGCCTATATTTATATTTATATTACCCAGTGCATGAAGATTTGTGCATAGGTGATGGGTCCCTCAGCCCGACCTGCACCCTCTTCAATCTGTGAGCCCTCTCCAATCCAGGAGTTTCTGTCTGTCTTTGCAATCATATGAGCAAATTGCCTGAGACTCCAACTGGTTTGGTTTGGTGCTCACAGAATAATAGAAGTCTTTTTCTTTTTCTTTGCTCCATTGGTGGAGATTTCCTAGAAGTTACAAGGTATCTTCACTTTAATTTTTCCTCAGCACTCTGCCTTTACTTATGTCTCTCACCTCTGCTTTCCCTCCAGCCCTCACCACAACAGTAACTTGCTCCAGGCTCAATTTGCTCTAGTGTCTAGGAGATCCCTCAATGCATCTGCCACCAGAACTAGGATTTCCAGCATTCCTGGTACTCCCCTTGCTCTGGGCTTCCACTTCATATCCAGGGGCTGCCCACAGAACTACGATTCCCAGAATTTCTGGTGCTCTCTGTGCACTTGGTTTCCACTTCTGGTCCAGGGGCTGCACAAACCAAAAAACAAACAAACAAACAAACAAACAAACAAACAAAAAAAAAAAACAGAACTCCAGCTTCCCTCTGGCCAGGCTGATAGGACTGGACACTCCAGTGGTGTCCTTAGGACCCTGGCTGCTAGGCGCCAGTGTGTGCTGTCCACAGGCTCGAAGCAGGTGAGGTCGTGGGAACGCCCACTGTGTCGCCCACAGAGGGTTGGTAGGCATCCTGCCCCATCCCTGGTCACTCTGTGCGCCTGTGCATGTGCACACTGCCCACAGGCTGCCATCTTTGTCAGAATAATTTGCATACTAACTCCTAATTAGCTGTGGGCATCATAGAGGTACCACCAATTTACATATTTGTCTATTATTAGTCTAGATAAAGATATCACTGATTAAAGAAGTTATGTTAGTGGTAGATATCCCCTCATGTAATGTTATACAAACCAGTGTTATTGTACCTACCAGGATGACTAATGTTATTTCATGACAATTTATCCAAAGCAATTTACCAAAATGAATTAGTTGTTGAGACCAATAGTTTACATGACTTATCCATCTATTTCAAAGCTCATAATTCATTGAAATATATGTTATATCAGTGTTTAACTTTATAATATGTAAATTATTATCATTGAAATAATGGGATAGTTTTAGGTGACTGGTTACTTCATTTTCACAAAGGATTTAGATGCTTACAAAACTTTAAAAATGCCAATTTGGATCATTTTTTCAAATAACAAAAGAAAGCTAGTCATTGGTAAAAATCTTTAGAAACACTGATGTTTTAAATAGAACATAGAAGTTCTCAGTGAAACTTGGCTTTATTTTTCTAATATTTTGCAAATTCTAAATTCTGCTGCGTAGAAGAAGCCACACAAAGGGGAAAACAGCCTGATTCACTTCATAGTGTAGGAATTATTTTTTAGTAACTTTCTGATATTTAAGCATCTATGTATATGGGGGCAGCACACATCTCCCTTGAGGATCAGAAATGGAAAATGTTAGAACTTGTGCTCTAAAAAAGTACTTCAACCTAGAAAAGGCCTAAAGGATACTGATATATTCCATGGTTAATTTGATAGGAGAATAATCTTGGAGTACTGCTACACGTTAAAAATATTAAAATTTATAATTATGCCTTGTGAATTTAGGCAAATGAGGATTGGACAGGGGAAGTAAGACTATATTCAATACAATGAGGAAGGGAAATCTGCCAATTGTAATAAATAAGATGACTTATGATGCCTTCACCCTCTTCATATAGTTGTTATAACTGGAGCAATCTAAGTGCTTTCTACCATTAGTCACTACTATATTGCAGTTTCATTCCTACATTTTTCAGTACCTTTTATACTTATGATTTATACCCATAGAATAACTAGGAAAAACCATCTATTCCTTCCATACAGATTTCGGAAGGAGACAGAACTCAGATTAGTAAACTTATTTTTTTAAACCCAGTCCTGCAATGGTGTTCTAAAACACATAGTTTTCCAGTAAAACATACCCCTGTAGCTCCACTTTCCACACATGAACTTCTTCCAGGGCTGCACTGCTCTTAAGCTATACCACCATGGAATCTTATCCTTTATATTGTTTTGGAGAAAGCTGAGGGTGGCGCCTGCACAATTTGATTTGGTGTAAAAATACACACCAAATCTGATTTCTGTTACATTAAGGCATTCTCTGACAAAATATACAGAACAAGAAATGAAGTGAATTGCGTTTTAGAAATATCTTGCAAGCTTGTTTCCCCGAATACCTGACCACTAATTTAAAAAATGGATCAAAACCCACTTTAATTGAATATTTAATAGATGATTTAATGGTCAAGTTGAGATGCATTTTAAATGCTAAATATAAAAATGATTTGTGTTTGCTTACTGGAAATATTTGTAATACAAGCAAACATATATAAAAACTAATATTTAAAGCAAATTTACTATGGAAAAAATGAAATGACTATCTTTAATTTATAAACATACTACATTCATCAAACTATATTTTTTTTACTAATAGTTGGCTTTTATATTATGAATGTCATAATAGTGGATTGCCATTAACAGTAGACATAGTTTAACTAATTTTTAAAATGTGTAATATATTTTTTAAATGAACTACTGAAAATATAAAAATGGCAATATTCTTCAAGGGAAAGGCCTGCATTTAGTTAGAGAGAAATGCCTCATGAATTTATTCTCTTCTAGATTCTGTCCTCTACATAATGCCAATGAAATAGTATGATTTACATAAAAGAATCTGAGTAACAACTAGGAGCATGCAATCTAGTCTAAAGCCATTTTCCAACACATCATATCAATATAGTAAAGGTACTTAAGTCTATTGTGTCCTAGTTTTTCTCTTAAAGAAACTGGCAAAGGCTCACTTCATTTAATATTTGCAAACAGAAATAAAAAGACATACAAAAAGAAGAAATTGTTTAAAAAATGTGTTATGTAACTACTAGAAAAGGATCATCTAAAATAATAAAAGCATAATGTACTAATTAGAACAGAGGACCTTGCGGATGAAGCCATTGCAGTGTGTGTGCATGTTGGGGGTGGGGACCTTCTTACACGAATTTTGTGCATGGGACCTCTAGTTTGAAATAATCTCCCTAATATTTTTTTTCTAGTGTCTGCAAATAATGTTCAGGTAGATATTTCCAGGGTCCCGAAATGGCCATTTCTTCAGAGTACATTTTGAATAGACTTAGCTATTTGGGAGAGCTTGGAAGGAACATGAAATCCCTAAGATACTTAAAAAAAACTCCTTTGCATCCCACAATTTTAAGTACATAGATTACGGTATTTGAGTATTATTATCCAGAGATTCCCCTGACCATCCTTACTATAGAAAAAAATGACTGGTTAAAACCTTTCATTCCCTTTCAATCTAATGAGAATCTCAGACCAATGTTAATGGCTAGGTTACTGATTCACATAGGTAAGCAGGCAATTCTACACTGTGTTACAGGTATTTTGCCATTACCTTCTGAAATACTGTTTCATAGTGCAGGGGAAGTCATATTAAAAAATAAATGATACTGTTCAAACTCAATAGCCTGAAGGAAGCATAAATCAATGGCATAAAGGAAGCAGGTGATGTAATGACTCTAGACTGAAGTAGATGATTTGAAGTTTAACCTTTGAAATCATTCATTGATATTAATATAAACACACAGAAAAGCACATTTCAAAGTTACCTTGAGATGCTAAAACTCAATTAATTAAATCAAGGTTTTTCTTAAGTGTTAAAAAGAAA
Organism: Lasiurus borealis; assembly: GCA_004026805.1. Classification (NCBI taxonomy): domain Eukaryota; kingdom Metazoa; phylum Chordata; class Mammalia; order Chiroptera; family Vespertilionidae; genus Lasiurus; species Lasiurus borealis. The sequence continues at coordinate 1,474 of PVJN01044366.1, read as the reverse complement.
TAATAAATTATATTCCTGGAAAATAGCTAATAGCAAATACTTAATAAGCCTGATCTTAATGTTTCAGTTTCAGTAAAAATAAACAACATACACCACACAGGATGGTTAACACCTAACCTTGTCAATAAATGGTAAGTGATAAAAAAATATCCAAAGGAAATAAGAAGTCAGACCAAATATTAGCACATACAAGCTGGAAAAAGTTTAGAACTGATTCAGGAGGTTGAGATAACGGCCACATATATTTCAAATTAGCACCCAGAACCACAGCAACACTGATGATTCTGAAGAACATTTAGTGTTGTCTGGCCTAAAAGCAAGAAAGTAAAACACCCCTCCTCTCTGTAATGCGAAGTTACTTTCTCCATGAGGGACAAGAAGCACTAATAGTCTATTTAAATAACTTAGCAATAAAAATTAAGAAAAAAAAAGTATTGCTTTATAAGTAAAATACTAAACAGAGAAATACTCTGACAAAATTGGGACATAGAGGTTCTTTGTATCTACTGCTTTACTAACTACCTACTTTGCACTGGAAAGGACTCGTTTTTCTTTTTAAATGATTAATAATGATTTCCATTATCTTTCAGGAATAAAACCCACGAAAGCCTTTACCTTCTAAGTGTCTCCCCTTCTGGATTCAGACTGGAGGGGCATCCTCTCTTCCTATACGCTGTCCACACCAAACTTATCCCAACTTCCTGACCAGAAGACACTGCAGGTCCCTATATCTGTCCTCATCCTTTCCTTTTGCCTGAAATGTGCTCCTTACAAGAAGTTCTTTCCCATTGGTGTCAGCTGGGTGTCAGCTGTAACACCAGATACAGGTGTTAAGATGGAGTTAGAAATGCAAAGGGTTTTGGGGAGTAACACCTGAGAAAGAAAAAGGGCAAAAGCAGAATCGAGTAAGGAGCTTTTGATTTATTATGCAGACCTGTAAAGTCTCTATCAGCTCAATGAAAACTCCAGAACAAAATCAGCTATTGGGGGTTTAACCAGAAACAGTGAGGCAGGCCCTGCTCCATCACCTTGCTCAGTCATTATCCCAAGAAGAGTCTGACCTCTGCTCCAGTGTGGGGGTGGATCCTGGAGGTGCCAACATCTGGAGGCTGTCAGCCAACCACACTCCTCACAGCTGGGCCAGTGGTTCTCTTTCTTGCTTTTCTTCCCTTACCTCTTCCTTCCCTTCCCTTCCCTCCCTCCTTCCTTCCTTCCTTCCTTCCTTCCTTCCTTCCTTCCTTCCTTCCTTCCTTCCTTCCTTCCTTCCTTCCTTCCTCCCTCTCTCTTTTCTTTCTTCCTTCCTCTCTCTCTTCTTTCTTTCTTCTTCTCTCTTTTCTCTCTCTCTCTCCCCCATCTCTCTCTCCCCCTTCCTTCCTTCCTTCCTTTCTTTCTCTTGTTTAAAATATTACAAATAGTAGTACATATATTTCCTATTTTTTCCCCTGTTGACCTCCCCTCAGTCTTCCCTGCCCCC
>PVJN01044365.1:0-17363 GCA_004026805.1 Lasiurus borealis | reverse complement strand
TGTTCTTACTAAATGGATGTAAACAGGAGGCCAGAAGGCTGGTCAACCTTAACTGCTCTGAAAGGTCAGAGCTAATTATTCACTGTTTAGTTGAAACATTGTTGGCTGAAGCAACCTCTACCTGTTTGTTTCATGTTAATTTCTGTTTTGTTATTTCCTGCCTAAAGGCTAGGGGTGTGTCCCAAAGCCTTAATAAAAGGGAGAAAAAGGCCAGAGCAAGGGGTAGTCCTTTCCACTAGAGGAAGGCGCCCGCCTGGCCCCCCAATATCGCCAAATTAATGTTTTCTGGTCTCTCATTCCGTTTGCGTGCGGCCTACTTCAGAACCCGAACCCTGAACCGGGAACCCTGAACCACACGGGATGTGGAAAGAGGTTCCCACAGTCCATTAGAAAGAAAAGAAGTTTGCTGGTTTACCCAAGCCAGAGCTTATCTACAATCACTGCACAATCAGGAAGCAACCTTTCACAATACAGGTAAAGAACAGGACAATTAACAACCAATTAGCAACCAGTGGTGTGACGGCAAAGGAGGTGAAAACCCTATGGCCATAAGTGACCAGCATGGGGTAAGGGATTTGGCTATTGTAGGGAGGAATCCTTGAGGCACTGGTTTTGCCAGGCCAAGGATACAAGATTATTCAGGGAGCATGCAATATGGGTGCATGGTTGGGGTACAGGTTTACCCTAAGTCCTCCCATCTGTATTGCTGTTGCGCCATGTCACAGATGGGCCCTTTTATTCTGCAATGTCCCTCCAGTGGCCTCTACTAAGAAAGCTGAATTTTCATGCTCACTTTATAGGAGAAATGCCTAAAGTAATTTTGCATATTACCACAGTTGGTGTAAGCAACTGGAACTGAGAGGCAATAAATTGACTGCTATCACACCATTTAACACCCAAGTATTTGTTTCTAAATACCATTACCCTTTTTTTTTAAAGTGCTCTTCAAATAAAAGACTGTAAATCTAAATATGGAAAGAACTAAGAGCTTAGAACCTTTTGCCAAAGACTTGCTCAGTTATCAATGAGAATATGTAAGCTTGAACAGGCTCCTGCTGACTAAATCCAGTGAGAGTAACAACTGTAACAGACAATTGAGGGGAGGGGATCTATTGAGTCCATAGTAGTACTCAAAAAGAGTGGACAGTGAAGGAAGGATAAGTTTCTCTTTATAGAAGAACTAGAGGCCCAATGCATGAATTTGTGCATGGGGATCTGTCTGATCTGGGCTGGCTGGCCGGGGGAGGGACCGGGGATGTTGGCCAGCTATGGAAGGTTGCCTGTGGGAGCACACTGACCACCAGGGAGCAGCTCCTGTGTTGAGCATCTACCCCCTGGTGGTCAGTGCGCATCATAGCTACTAGCCAGTAGTCTGGTCATCCAGTCATCTGGTTGTAACAGTTGCTTAGGCTTTTATATAGATTACATATACATATACATATACATATACATATACATATACATATACATATACCTATAGATAGATAACTGCTAGAAAGTAGATGAAATTAAAAAATAGAAAGTCACAATGAGCAATGAACAAAGTGACCATTGGATAAAAGTTCTTAGGGACTTTAATATTAACTATGTTGAAAAGTACTAGCAAACTGGCATGGCTCAGTGGTTGAGTATCAACCTATGAACTAGGAGGTCACAGTTCAATTCCCAATCAGGGCACATGCCCAGATTGTGGGCTCAATCTCCCCAGTGTGGGCTGTGCAGGAAGCAGCCGATTCATGATTCTTTCATCTTTAATGCTTCTATATCTCTCTCTCTCCCTCTCCCTTTCTGTCTCTAAAATATCAATATATTTAAAAAAAGTATCACCCACTGATGATATATAACTACAAAAGAAAATGGTACTCTTACAAAAGATAAATGTGGAGAAATCCAGCTTAACTAAGTTACCAACATAGCATTCCTAATAATAGGGCAAACTGACATTATATGTCTACTTGATGTGAAGAAAAAAAGAAAACACACATCTCTGTAGAAATCTTACCAAAAGCATTTAGTCTGAATCTACACATGTGGAAACAATTAGAGAAATCCAGGTTGTAGGACATTCTGTAAAACAAATTGCCCTGGATGCTTCCAAAATGTAATTGTAATGAAAGACAAATGAGGTGGTACCCTTATTGATTAGATGCCACCTTAGAAACATGATAACTGAATGAAATACATGATTCTAGATTTTTTTAAAAGCATAAAAACATTATGTGGAATACTCAATTATGAAAATATTGCTAAATTAATAAATTTGTGTGTTTGTGATAATGATAGTTTGATTATATATTTTGTCCTCAGGAAAGCTACTCTGAAATATATAATATCACAATTCACTTTCAAATGGTTCTACAAAGCATGTGTATGCATATATGTGCATAAATACAGAAAGTGAAAGAGACAGACAGAGGCACTATGCACAAATGTAGCAATTAGTGGCACAATGTTAATTAGTGAATCTAGGCCATGAGGATTGTGGGTTTTATTTCCAAAACATTCAGTAATCTCATCCTCACCAATACTCTCTCCACCACACAGACAAAAATTTAAAATATAAAAATAATAGTATTAGATTGAAACCATCTAAATTAATCTCATGACATCTGTTTCTGATGACGGCATCAGAACTCAAATTACAATGTAATAATTTATTTACTTAATAATGTATTAGTTTCTCAAAAGTTTAAATTATATCATATATGTTAATTAATGTATTTATTAGAATATTTTCCATTGATTTTTAGAGAGAGTGGAAGAAAGAAATATTGATGTGAAAGAAACACATCATGGGTTGCCTCCTACATTTGCCCCAACCAGGTCTCCAGACAGGGAGGAGCCTGCAGCTGAGGTACATGCCCCTGACCAGAATCAAACCTGGGACCCTTTGTTTCACAGGCCAACAGTCCATCCACTGACCAAACTGGCCAGGACTATCATGTGTATTAATTTAAAGATAATATAATACATCTAATACAATTTAGGAAAGTTCTTAATCAAATGTTTGCTAAAAAGGGTAAGGGTTCTACTATCGGGGAAATGCTTATTTAATATCTGCTTATTACCTCAGAAAATCAATCTTTATAGTAATTATTTAATGGTTTTCATAGACAATTGTATAAAAAATTTTAAATATTATGTTGTTTTCCGAGAGTAAGGGAGAGAGAGATAGAAACATTAATGATGAGAGAGAATTATTGACCGGCTGCCCCAACCTGGGCATGTAGAATGGAACCATGACTTCCTGGTTCAAGGATCAATGCTCACTGCGGGCCAATTGTAGAAACTTAAAAAGCGTTAGCACTTTGAAGAGAGCTTACCCAATGCAATGGAATCATTTCCATGACACCTTGACTATTTCACCTCATCCTTGCTTATATACTCTTTTTATATATTTCTTCTCTCCCCTAGTAAACAATAAGGATTTTGTGGGGACACACTATCTATTACACTTTTTTTGCATAACTCATAAGATATAGTATATATCCTGGTACTCTAAGAGATCTAAGATAAAAGCCAAATAAAACATAAACACTCTAGAACTAATTTATACTGTGAGACATTCGCGAATTTCCAAAGCTCTTCATAACTGCCAATGTAATATATTATAACCTTAAAGAAAATTTGAATTCAGAAGACTTAATCTTCCCTAAACTTTACACATTAAACTGCTACAATGGTTTTGGTAAATATCCCAGTAATGGCTGTCAGGCTCTCACTAGTTTTGATAATGGAAGGAAACATAGTTTTGGAATGTTAATATCTCTCCTTCAGAAGGAATTTGGATTGGTTGATGTAATATGTACAAAAATGACATCACAGTGGTTGATTTAAGATTGCTGTACTGTATCATATTCCCTTTCCATGTAGTTCTTCTGTCCTAAAATTTGAATTTCATTGAGGGTAGCTTTTTATTTATATATATTTTTTTCTCATTGAAATGAGAAGCTTCCCTAATTTGTCTTTTGTAGATGTAGCAATTTTCTAAAAGGTTCTCAAATTCATTGACATATCTACCATCAACAAATGAGATATAAGTCCTGTTCCCTTGAACCTAGGCTGGCCTCGGTGACTCTTACAAACAACAAATGTGTTAATTTTATGATATCTCTGCTATAACTTTTGAGACCAGGTCACTAACGACAATGCTGCTGCTACCTTGTTCAATGGGGCATTTATTTTTGGAGCTTTGAACTATCATGTAAGAAGTCTGACTACCATTGAGGTCAGCAATGCTTTAAGGAAGTCCAGGATACATGGACGAGCTCTGCTTCAGTGTTTAAGTCAACAGACACAGCTGTAGTCCTAGATGACACCCAGCACAAGAAACGGGAGTGAAGATACCGCCAGATAAATTCAATCCTCAGCCACTGACTTCCCTCCTCTATATCTCTTACTGATGGCCCCTAGGCAAGCCATTAGGAGTGCATCCTGTCTGCATTCCTGACCATAGAATCTATGAACATGTTATTATATTTGTTATAAGTGGCTGCATTGGGGGAACACTGTCACACAGTAACCATACCTAGACAAAAGAATCATGTTAACACTTTATCTTGCTAAAGGAACTGGTAATAAAGCTCTTATTTTGTGCAATATTTTATTGTATAACCTGGGCAAGTTATAGAACTCTATAGAAACACACACACCAAACACACACACACACACACACACACACACACACACACACACACACACCTACATATTTTGGGCCAGATCATATGAATCACAAAGATCTCTAGAAATTTTTATGAGTAATTGTACTGGCAACCAAGTGAGAGGTGGTTGACCACCTATGCAGATGCCCATGCTTGAACAGTCAGTGCTGCTGACTGGACTTTCTCCATCGCCATAGTGCACTGCAGACACTTTCTTATTGGGAGCCAGCAATTTCTAATTGCAAAGACAACCATTTTTTTTTTTTAATTTGCCAGTGTCTCCTCTGTATTGGCTGAAATAGCCAAAGTGAAATAAGACAACTCTTCTTTGGTGTTTGACTTATTTCACTGCATCGAAGTCATTCCTTACTTCTCTTGTACTCCCTTACTAGATTGTGTATTTCTTGAAAGCAGAGCCTGCCTTTTTTTCCCATTCAGCAAATATTTATTAATAATTAACTTATTAATAATTCTAAATGTGCAAATACTACTTTCCCACACCCTCCAAGAGAATTACTGACATTTTTGCCTTCTTTTTAAAAAAATGTTTTTATTGATTTTAAAATACTCTATTGTTAAAAGATTTATGTATGTCTCCTTTCTCCCCCATTGAGTGTCCCCACCCACTACCACCACCCAGCACATGCCCCCACCCCCCTATTGTCTGTGTCCATTGGCCATGCTCCTGTGCTTGGATACAATTCCTTTCCTTGATCTCTTACCCCATCCCTTCCTCCACCCTTCCTTGCCTTTCCTCTTGAGGTTTGACAGTCTGTTCGATGCTTCTCTGTCTCTGGATCTGTATTTGTTCATCAGTTTATGTTGCTCATTATATCCCACAAATAAGTGAGAACATGGGAAGGGAATGGAATGATGTATGCAAAGTGATGCAAAGTGAGGGAGCCTGTCTTTTCCATTTATAAATCTACACCAGTGCCAAGCTTAGTTCAGCATTTCCCTTTAGGTGATCAGAGCATAGCTTTGAAGGTAAATTCTAAGCAAGGATTGCCTTTGTCACTGTTGTAGGCTGTACCAGTGTGCCTTGATGGGCAAGAGCAAACCCATCAATTTCATGCTATACTAAAATGCCTATTGTCTATTTTACTACAGAAGAATCCTAACCACTTGTGCTCATAAACAAGGCCTGAAAGAATACATGCGAGACCGGTTTGGCTCAGTGGATAGAGCGTCGGCCTGTGGACTGAAGGGTCCCAGGTTTGATTCTGGTCAAGGGCATGTACCTTGGTTGCGGGCACATCCCCAGTAGGGGGCGTGAAGGAGGTGGCTAATCGATGTCTCTCTCTCTCATCGATGTTTCTGACTCTCTATCCTTCTCCCTTTCTCTCTGTGAAAAATCAATAATTTTTCTTTTTTAAAGAAGACATGCAAGGCTTTCTTTAAAGGCTATTAAAAATACTCTTTTTAAAGACTCGGGAAGATAAATTTTGGAGGATATCACTGAGAAAAGAAAAGATTAATTTGAAATTTATATACCTTGGTATACTTTTTTTTTTTAATTGAGCACATATATGTTACTTTACGAAGTTAAAACAAAAATTCTTAATCTGCCTAGATCACAATTAAAATCATATTCAGATTTCAACTTTGGAACACCAACAACAGTATTTATTGCAGAGGCAAAGGCAATAAAAAGGGTTTTGTGATTGTTTTAGGCCAACGCTGCTCTATCCACTGAGCCAAACCGGTTTCGGCTATTTATTTATTTTTTAATGAGTGAGTCATACCTTTTAGTTGCTGAGTTGCATTCTATGAAAGAATATAACACTTTTTTTTTTTCATACATTCACCTGCAAATGGGCATTTGGGTTGTTTTAAGTTTTTCTTATGAAAAAGGATGGTAAGAACATTGCTTTATGGGTCATTTTGTGGATGTGTAGTTTAATTTCTAGTCAGGTTTTGACATCAGGATCATGCAGACCTTGTAGAATGAGTTGGGAAGTGTTAGATACCCTAATTACTTTCTGACCATGTCTGTATAAGGGATTTTTTATTGTTAGAATTTGCTGGAATAGCTTTCAGAATGTCAATTTTTCTTTCTATAAATAATTTTAATTATGAATTCAGTTTTTATAACACACACACATATATATTCAGGGTTTTTTTCAGATCATATCCGTTTTGGTCAGTTATATTCTAAAGAATTTATTCGTTTTATCTAAATTGTTGAATTTGTTCACATGTCATTTATGACATCCCCCATTATCTTTTTAATATATAAAAGGTATGTAGTGATGTCATTTCCTTTATTCCTAGAATTGACAATTTTTGTTCTCTTCTTTTTTAAAAAAGTTTTTTTTTTTTTATTGATTTCAGAGAGGAAGGGAGAGGGAGAACAAGAGATAGAAACATCAATGATGAGAGTCAATAATTGATTGGCTGCTTCCTGCACACTCCACACTGGGGCTCGAACCTGCAACCTAGGCATGTGCCCTCACCCGGAATCAAACAGGACCTCCCAGAAATTGAAGTCTCTGATGCTTTTGTAAAAAACACTGGTAGAGTGTTTTTGCTCCTCTCATACAGTTATGCCCTTTTCTAGTAAGGATCACTCATGTAGGGGTCAAGTTTGTCTTCTGCACATAATCTTAAAATGTAGTTCCTTGGACATATTTCTAACTCAGTGGCTAACAGAAAGGAGAATAATGATATATTTTTTTTTTAAAAATGACATACCTGCAGTCATTTTCTAATTGCTGCCATAACAAATTATAACAAACTTATTGGCTTAAAAACAAACAAAAAAACATATAGTCTTACAGTTATGTAGTCAAATATGACAGATTTCATTGGGCTAAATTCAAGATTTCAATAGGGTTATGTTCCTTCTGGAGAATCAGGAGGAAAATAGATTTCTTTTCCTTTTCAAGCTTTTAGAGGCAACCTATATCCCTTGTCCTGTGGTTTCCTTCCTCTATCTTTCCAGCCAGCAATGTTGCACCTCTCTGATCTCTAACACCTTCATCTTCTGCTTTCCGTTTTCATTTACAAAGACCCGTGTGATTACAGTGGACTCGCCTGATAATATAGGATACCCTTTCTATTTTTTTAAATCTATTTTTATTGATTTCGGAGAAGGAGGGAGATAAAAAACATCAATGATGAGAGAGAATCATTGGCTGCTTCCTGCACAGCCCCTACTGGGGAATGAACCCAAAACCCAGGCATGTGCCCTGACCAGGAATCTAACCATGATTCCCAGTTCATAAGTTGATGGTCAACCAAATAGCCATGTGAGCTGGGCCTCTCCCTATCTTAATGTCAGCTGATTCAAAATCGCCATTCCCCTCTGCCATGTAACATGATATGTTGACAGGTTCTGAGTATTAGGACATGGATGTATTTGGGGGACCATTATTCTGCTACCACAAAACAATTCAGCTCTTGTCCTTCAATATTCTCAGGAACTCACCAGTTTCCTTTAATCAAGAAGCCCATTCTAATTCTTCAGTTTAGACATACTATAATGAACCCTAATTCTACTCATATGGAAGCCATCATGAAAAAAAATGTTAAGAGGCAGGTGTGGGCTAGAAGGAGTCAATAGAGAGAAACAGGGGCATCTGTAATATGTTGAACAATAAAGATAAAAAAAATTAAATGTATATATACAACAAAAATAGCAGCACCCCTAAATCTTAATATTTAAAACCGTTTTGGGGGGGATAAGGACACATATGTAACACCTTAATCAATAAAGAAATTGTAAAAAAAAATAAAAATAAAAGCGTTTTAGCAATATTAATAAATTTTACTGGGCAGACATGTTTTCTATACTTTTATAACACATTTATTTAAAATAAAATGCATGTATAACTTTTATCAAATTTATTTTTAAATGAATAATGAACATTTAAAAGTAACTTACATGTTAAAGTACTAATTGTATCAAACATTTTATCAGTATGCGATAACTATCCTAAGTTATTATCCCATATCCCTCCGATAAGAAAAAATAACCATGCCCTGTTTTGGAGACAACACACTATGGCATATATAATATGCTGAGAATTGGCTGGCAGAAAATAAGTCATTTTTTATAATAATCCAAGCATTTTAATGGATAGCTATTTATCACTCTTTCCTATTATCACTTGGTATTTGAGCCATAAAGGTAATTAACTAGGAAGAAGTGAACCGAATAATATGCCTACACCTGTCCACCCTTTATCAGCATGACTTTATGATGCGCAGTGGTGGGAGAAATGCTTTAGCTGGGAGGCAAAAAATAAAATATTAATGCTTTTAATACTGAATACCTTTATGCCTCTGGAACAATGATTCAATAATGTGAGCCAGGTCTTGGGATTTAAGGGTGTTAGGGTCACACCTGAATAACATAGTAGTTCCCTTGCCAGCCCTGAGCATTCTGACTCAACACTTCTGCCTGAAACTATTACTAAAAGCCTTCATATATTTAAATGATACTTAGCATTATTCAGCAATATTACCATGCCCACTAGATATAAAGATCGAGAGTTAAAATTTTAATTTTCAAGATATTGTCTGTGAGGCTCTTAACATATTTCTAGAAGGCAAACGTAAGTAATAAAAATTAACAACAATAAACTCTCAATGCAAACATCAGGCTTTTGTTAGTTTGTTTTCCTAATTTTAAGATGACAGAAAATCCAGGGACTTATTATATTTTGAGATGCAACAAAATATCCTGAAGAATGAAAGCTTGTTTGGGGGGGTTTTGTTTGTTTGTTTGTTTGTTTGTTTTTCAGCATGGAGAACTAGGTGTTGGGATAACAACTTAATGGGTGTTAACCAAGAAGAGAAAGCAGGAACTAAAACCAGATTAAATTAACTAAGTAATTTAACTAAGACCCAAACAAATAAGGGGTTTACCAATCTAGAGTCAGGGATATTTGACAAAGGGTCTATGTCTAAAGTTAAAGGTCAAATGTCAGGTTATACATAGAGAAAAAATATAAGTCTAAAGCCACCTGTCAAACATGAGCACACACTGAGCACATCTGTGGAGCTTTATACTGGGATCTCATCATTGGACTCTGTTTCCTGTAAGTCAGGGAGCAATTCGGGCACATGTGTTTCTTGTGATTCCGACTTATGGCCTGAGTTGAGAATTTGAACACTGAACTAAAATTTCAGAGTCCATGTCATAGAATGCAAAATGAATAGTCAGGTATGTCAGTCACCATTAACAGACATCATATATAGAAGGGCTTAATTACACTACCTGTGATTTTTCAGGTTATCTCTTGTTACATACAGGCCAGTTGTTGGCATGGTATTATTTGGGGGACTAGGTACACACCCAGTGGGAACTGTCAGTAGTGAAGAAAGAGCATCCTGAGGAGTCATTTTAGAAAACATTATAAAGGTGAAATGCACTATTTGTCACCATGAAGAAATGTCAGTAAGTTGGTAGATTAGTATTTTTTCATTTTAAATCTTTTGTTTGGCTTTGTCCATATTTAGCATGTAAGACAATGCTTGGCATATCAAGACTCAATATAGCAAAGCAAATATAGAAACAACTCCTATGAAAACTTTATCATTCAGAACTATGGGTGTGTGTTATACATTATATATATATATGCCATCTGGTTGTTTACTCACACCTCTATAACAAATGATATATAACTACAATAAGAATATTCATATAGTTGTAATATAGAAACATAACTTGCCCCATTCCACGAATTGCTTTAATGGTTCATTATGTTTGTTACATAATGATGAATATATAGAAAATAAAATGTATGTTATACAAAGGACATACATGAATTAAGCAAAAAGAAAAACAATACTGTAGTAAGTGTTTCTGTTGTTACAAAGACTTACCCACCCTAACCTGTTGGGCTCAGTGGATAGAGTGTTGGCCTGTGGAATGAAGGGTCCCAGGTTGATTCTGGTTGTATCTTGGTTGCGGGCACATCCCCTATAGGGGGTGTGCAGGAGGCAGCTGATCTATGTTTCTCTCTCATTGATGTTTCTAACTCTCTATCCCTCTCCCTTCCTCTGTGTAAAAAATCAATAGAATATATTTTTTTAAAAAAAGACTTGCCTCACTATAAAAGGTAGTTCTTAAAATCCAAAATTTGTAGAGTCAAAATATTGGTATCTTATTCATATTTTAAATTAATAACATAATTTTGAACAATCAAATGGTTCTTAAAAAGACCTCCACTAATTTATTTAAAATATTTAATTCACACACATACCCCTTTACTCTCACACACACACCTTTCTGTCAATACCCAACATTTACCAAAGCAGCCATGTTGTACATAATAAGGATACTCCTTTGCTGTTTGTCTGGAATTGCTAAGTATCTCTTTTGAAAGACTCCTTTAGTCTCTGGAAGTGTTTTCCTTTTTTAAACAAAAGTAGGATGATTACTATGACAGCATGATGCAGTTAAAAGCTCAAAGTAATAGTCATTCTACCCACAGTTTTATTTTTCCTCGGGAACATAATTCTCTAATATACAAAAAAGACTTTATATAAGCAGCCATTCAGCTATGTTTTTCATTAGTTAAATCCATATTCTGCACTTATTTTTTGTGTATTATTTGGTTTTCTCTTATAATCACTGCTTTCTGGTATGTTGTTATTTTGCATGCCAATTATTAAGATTTTTCCATCCACTGTTATTATGCTGGGGTTTCTGCTATTTTAATACACTTAATTTATGAACAAACTTGTACACATTTTTATCTTTGTTGATTTTTATCACATCTCTCATAGCATTTCTTAATACTAGGGGGAAAATGTTGTTTTGTCAGTATAATCAGTTTTGGTGCTTAAACAAAAGAGACAATTTTAATTTAATTCTTCTTTAGTTCCAGTGGGACTGCACATTTATGAACATTCTTAAACGTGGCCCTATTATTGCTCCATTAAAATATGAAATTCTTTAACACACTTAGCATACTTGCTCTACTTCTGACATTTTTTTTGACTTACATGAGAAGCAATATAACATGTGGAAAAGCTTGAACCAGACAGATTTAGATTAAATCCTTGCCTCTGATAATGAATAATTGTGTGAATAAGGACAAGTTTATTGACCTCTCTAAATTGGGGTAAACATGCCCAGCTCTCCGAGATCTTATTATGTTTAAAGGAGAGAATCAATATAAAGAACTCGGCAACAGTAAAGCTTTATCATAATGCAATGAGTAATGTCCAAATGAGTCAATCCACTTTGAAGCCACATAATGGAGTAATTGTGAATTTAATGAAATAGTGACTAGTGCTAACCAGAATACTTAGCTGCTGGGAGATCCCAGATTTCCATCGCCAGATCCAAACCCACCCAATTCTACCTGCATGCTGATGTCACCTGATGGAGTTTGTATATTTTGACTTAAATATCTATAGGGATACTTCTGAGCCCTATGAGTAAGGTTGCCAGATAAAACACAAGATGCTTAGTTAAATTTGAATTTCAGATAAAAAAGAAAGATGTTTTAGTCTGAGTATGTCCTCCATATACTACATGGGGAGGATACAGAGAGAGTGATAATGTGCAAAGGACTTTTACTGCTTTTGCAACTGAGGTTTAACAACAAGGCATCAATTAGGGATTGGGATCATCATTTCCAGGCCTAGATTGAAGGATGCTGCAAAGCGTCCATAGAAGGCCCACATCCTTCATGATGCCACATTTGACATTCATGGGCAGAATAGCAGATTGTAGATGATCTTTCAAGGGATCTTAAACTGTTTTGTGCCTGGTGTTTTTGGATTTCTCAAAATAATGCCTTAAATATATATATAATATATGATCTATTAGATGACAAAGGAAACCAATTATATTAAACTATAGCTAACAAAATAATTTAAATAAGTGACATTGTAATATATTTGCCTTTAATTATGACATTAAATACTAAGAACTACTGGTAAATCTAAAAATCTCTATAATTTCAAAATAGTGACGGAGAGAAACAGTAATTCAAGTTTGTAGTGGGATGGAAAAATTATATCCATTGGAGAAAAGCTCAGGTACTCTTAAAGCTACTGTGGTATACTGTCTACGTTTATAATCAGAGGAACTGCCAAACTTCAGTTGGGTATTTGTGAAAATAAAGATGTAGACTTTTTCCAATCTATTGTATAGACCCCATAAATTCTAACTATGAACGCTGTAGAGTACAGTTATCCCAAGTTAAAAAGCCCTGAGTTAATGTACTGCATTTCCCTTGTTTAGTACCCTCTCCAACATTTTATTATGGAAAATTTCAAATTCAGGGCATAGGTGAAAGAGTTTTACAGTAAACAGCTGCATATTCCTTCAATAAATCATATCATTAGCATTTGACTATATATTTTTATCATCTATTCAGATCTTTATCCAGTCATCTTATCCACTGATGCACTGCAAAGTGAATTGCAGATTTTTCTACAAATCTCCACTACACATTTCAGTGTGAATATGCTTATTTGTTTGTAATTAATATTTCTTCTGAGGTGAAAGTCACACACAATAAGGTACACAATGAAGTGCACACATTTTAAGTGTACACTTGCTAACTTTTGACAAATGCATCCACATCCCTGCTAAGATACTGCGCAAATTGCTTTGTTTCCATTCACAGTCATTCTCTAATGTGGCTTATTTTTTTTTTGTATCTGAGTGATATCTTCCCACCCACTATGAAACATCAGATAAAAGCTGAACTAATGAGCGGATCATCAGAGAATTGGGGTTTTAAAGATAACTGCATCAGAGGTGAAGGTCTGGCAAGAGGATGTGATCATAGGACCATAATCAGCAACCACAGATAATAGGATTTGCCCAAAGGGAAGGTGACTCCAATCAGTTCAAGGAGAGCAAGACACTACCATCTAAGGCTGATCTTCCTATGTCCCAAACATAGCTCTATCTGACTAATGACAGTGGTAGATCAGGGATGTGGCAAATATCAGACACTGCTGTTAATACAACCATTCAACCAGGAACAGTGAAGTAACCATAATATCTCAAATGCAGATGTGGTTTTCCTGATTACTCAAGTGAAACTGACCCTCTGCTTTGTGGTGTGTCTCACTACCTGGCACACATGCTTACATGTTTAGTGTGTTGGGCTCCACTAGAGTGGATTTGGCCCATTTTAGTTACTGCTGTTTTTTCCAATATTGATCAAATGGATTGACAACTGACTGGAGAAAAAAATAGAAAAGAACTTTACTCACATAAAAATTAC
Source organism: Lasiurus borealis (assembly GCA_004026805.1). Taxonomy (NCBI): domain Eukaryota; kingdom Metazoa; phylum Chordata; class Mammalia; order Chiroptera; family Vespertilionidae; genus Lasiurus; species Lasiurus borealis. The sequence goes on along the minus strand of PVJN01044365.1, from coordinate 3,499 downwards.
TTATCTTCCTTCCCATAGTACTTAGTTTAATTAAAATTTTCTTAATAAAATAATAGAAATTCACTTCCTATCTGTGTGGGGGGGGCATTCAAGATTTAGGCATAAGCCTCTAAATCAACGGTTGTCAACCTGTGGGTCGTGACCTGTTTTCTGATGGTCTTAGGCTCTACAGCAGTGACCCACAGGTTGAGAACCACTAGCAGGGTCGCCTAAGACCATCAGAAAACACAGATATTTACATTATGATTCACCACAACACGAGGAACTGTATTAAATGGTCGCAGCATTAGAAAGGTTGAGAACCACTGCTCTAAATGGTAGTTTTGGGGAGTGGTTAAAATGTGTGGTCTTTGAAGCTCACCTGCTTGGATATGAGTCCAAGTTTGTCCCCATATTGGTGGTGTGATCTTAGTCAATGTATTTAACCTTCTCCCCTGGATTCAGTTTCCTAATTTGCAAAAGTGGGGGGGGGGGCATATTGTCCTCGGTGACATGATGAAATGAGTTAACGCATGGAAATTACTCAGGACACATTAACTCCCAGATGCTGGTTCTGGTCAGGTGAAGAAATCACTATGAACGCTGGCTATTAATGTTGCTTCAGAGATGCAGCTTTGAAGTGAATAAAACCAGGAAATAAACTTCAGTCTAGTCTGGAGCAGGTGCAAAGGACTTAATACAGTTCAAAGGAATAAAGCTTTTGTTCCAGGGGTAGAAAAGAATCTCTTTCTGAACTATCTTAGGCTTGTGGACCTATATCAATTAAATATATCTCTTCAAAGGTTCAACTTAGAGACAGAGTGAAATAGAAAAAAAAGTTGGAAGTGAAGAAATATAGATTTGAGTTCCGTCCAGAGTTAATAAGTGCATGGAAATATCTCCTCATTTTTCTAAGTCTTTTTCCTCAGCTATCTAGTGAGAAAGTTAGACTAGATAGCATCTAGAAATATTAAATGATTCTGTAGTATCCAAGACATCAGAGAATGAAAGACACAAACAACATGCCATTTGGCAAATATTCACAAAAAAACAATTTTAAAAAGGCTTTGATATTTTTGTTTGCTTTGTGAGGACTAAAGCATTTCTAAGCTGGTGACATTGCTTCCAGCTTTTCTTCATAAACTATGCCTTTAATGTACTGTGTCCAACACAGGTAAGGATGTTATCACATGCATCATTTCTCATCTATAAGCAAGAAACATGAAATGTTCTATAATATCAGACCCACCAAGAGGAGAGGAATTCCACTCAAGACTAAATGAATTGTCTAGATAGCTCAAATTTACCCTTTAATTACCATAGTCTTGATTTTTAAAAAATCTAAGAGGCATTTTAATAATACTATGATGACTTCAAATATCTATCAAAATTAATTGTGAACTAGTTATGGAAAATGAAGATTAAAAGGATGTGCATTACCTAACCAGTGTGGCTCAGTGGTTGAGCATTGACCCATGAATCAAGAGGTAACTGGTTTAATTCCTGGTCAGGGTATATGCCTGGGTTCCAGACTCAGTAGAGGGCATGCAGGGGGCAGCCAATCAATATTTCTCTTTCATTGACGTATATATCTCTCAATCCCTCTCCCTCTCTCCCTTTCTCTTTCTCTAAAATCAATAAAAAAACATATATATATATATATATATATATATATATATATATACATATATATATATATATATGTGTGTGTGTGTGTGTGTGTTTGTGTGTGTGTGTGTGTATTTAAAATATATTTTATTAATTTTTTACAGAGAGGAAGGGAGAGGGATAGAGAGTTAGAAACATCGATGAGAGAGAGACATCCATCAGCTGCCTCTTGCACGCCCCCCACTGGGGATGTGCCCTCAACTAAGATACATGCCTCTGACCGGAATAGAACCTGGGACCCTTCAGTCCACAGACCAACGCTCTATCCATGGAGCCAAACCAGTTTCGGCAATAAAAAACATATTTTTAAGAAGTAAGTACATTGATTAATTTTACCAGTGATAAAGGCATTGATAACCCGAGGGAGGGGTTAGAATCTGTGTGACACCTTATCCCCACCTGAAATGAACCCACATTGTGCTTCTATATTGTATTTTTTCTCCCAATATTATAATTGGTTTTTGATACTCATACACTTCCAGTATTTACGATAATCAACAGTGTGCCAATTTTTGAGCTGCAGCTTCATGTTTTCCTAAGCTTCCTAAGTAAAAAAATCTGAAAACCAAACATCATAAAAATAGTTGAAGAAAGAGGCAAGAAGGTACGAGAGAATTTTCTTTAAGGATATTGAAAGTATGACATTGATTTCAAATGCTCAGAAGCTTTAAAAATATTTTCCATATTTCTAAGCTATATTCTGGAAATACGAGTCTCTTGGAAAAATAAGCCTGGCATGAGTTAGTGTAATGTGCTAGTGTCACTAGGTATTTATTTCCTTTTTATTCAGTGATAAAATGGAATAAGAGCTTTCTGGTGCATATGTTATAACACTTAAACATAGAATTACCTTAACATGAAGATGGAGAGCAGATATATTTTCTTTTAAGCAAAAAGTTACAAAATCACTTAAGAACACCAGCCATTAGAAGTGAAAAAAAGGTGAATTTAAGAGCATTGAAACTAAGTGCCAAAACCAATTTCCACTCCTGTAACTTCAATGCCCATGAATTTCACTGCCCAATATGTATGAAAATGATCCTATAGGCATGTTCTTGAGATCCTGATGGGTGGTGCAGAGTATATCTCTAACTATCATTATCGCTATCTCTATCGCTATCATCTATATCCATAGCTATCTATACATCTATATCTACCTCCAGATAATGTGATGATCTACAGCATTAATTAAATTATTTTAAAGAACCAGACATAAAAATTATGCAAATAAAAATAGATTAACTATAAAATTTTTACTTATTTTTAAATCAATTTTTAGAGAGAAAGGAAGGGAGAAAGGGAGAGAGAGATGAGAGTGAAACACTCCATTGACTACCTCTTGCACACCCCTTACCAGGAATTGAGCCCATAACCTAAGGCATGTGCCCTGACCTCGAATTAAACCAGCAACTTTTTGGTTCATGGGGCGACCCCCAACCAACTGAGTCACACTGGCCTTAGTATTTAAAAACACTTATTGTTTTAGTGTCATTTTGTCCTCATTTCCTTATAGCTATCATCCTACCTCACCTTTTATATCTTTCTGAAAGAAAAAAAAAACACACATCTTTATTTTCTAGTACTTGTGAAATGCTATGGAAATAATATAATTTCAAAATATCATTATGCTATGGTAATTATATGAGATCACTGCTCTCATCTCTTTGATAATTCTATTCAAGAATCCAATCTACTATCATTTTTAAACATTATTTTCAAATTCCAGACCATTTTAATGTACAGCTTATCAGAAATATTATCTGTATTATTATACACATCTGAACATATTTAATATCCCCAAATTTAAAAACAATTTCAGTTAATGTGTATTTTCCTCTTTTGGTAAAATGAT
>PVJN01044364.1:0-17364 GCA_004026805.1 Lasiurus borealis | reverse complement strand
ACATCGATCAGCCGCCTCCTGCACACCCCCTACTGGGGATGTGCCCGCAACCAAGGTACATGCCCTTGACGGGAATCGAACCTGGGACCTTTCAGTCCGCAGGCCGACGATCTATCCACTGAGCCAAACCGGTTTTGGCCACATTGTGATTCTTGATGAAGTTGTAAAGAGAAGGCAGCATCACCCGCAGAGCTGGTGGGTGAGGAGGACTGGAGCCTTAAACAGGCCTGGATCTTAAGGCGAAGCAAGGCCCTGGCAGTCCCTCCCTCTCCCCACCCACCAGGAGCCGGGAGGCTGCAGGGCCTCCCACTGGGCCGTGGTCGGGGCCCACCACACCCAGCACTAAGTGCAGTCCCCGCCGAGCCTCCACCCTCACCCCACCCCCAAGGCTGCCAGACAAATGCCTGCTTGGCACAAGCCACCAAAGAAACACCCTGTTCAGGATGAGCAACGCTGCCCAGAAGCGAGCGGGACAGCGCCCCTCACCGGCAGGAGCCGGGACACAGGCACGGAGCATCTCCCTGGCCGAGTCTGTACCTGCTCCTCCACTGCTGGCTCCGGCCGGTCTGGATGCGTCTAAAAATAGCAGCGGGTTCGGCAGGAATAACCCTGCGCAGAAAGACCCAGGCCTCCCCGAAAACAGCAGCGCCTGAGCCTGCACCAAAGCAGCACACAGGACAGCCAACCCCGACGGCCCGTGCTCTCCTCACCCGTTTTCCTGGTGACCCGGGAAGTGCAGCTGGTCCACGGCCTCGCAGCTGTGCGGCCGGCCGGCTCCGAGGGCTGTGTGACTCAGCAAACCGAGCCTCGGCTTTCCAGATGGAATCACCACGCTGCGGCTGCATCCAGGGGAGGGCCGGCCGCGGCTCCGGCTCCAGCTCCGAGCAGATGCTGGGGGCAGGATCACCCGCTCCCCGGGGCATGAAGATGCCACACCCAGATGGGCGTCTCAGGAACGCCCAGCTCCCGTCCGCTGGGAGGCTGCGTGCAGGGCTGCCGGGTGCAGGAGGGAGCCGGCCACTCAGCCTTCGGGCAAAGGCAGCGCCCTGGATGGGGTCCTGGAAGCTACCCTCCTCTGGGTGCCTCCGAGGGGAAAAGCCTGGCCTGGGCGGGTGGCCACACGCGCAGGTGAAAGGTCAGGTGAGGACCGCACAGTGCTGACTCCCTGCCACGCGCTTGCCTGGTGTCCGGCCGCTCCAGAGGGCCGCTGGGACGGGTCCCCTCCTCCGTAGAGAATCCCCTTGGGGTTCATGCCGCCAGGAGGTCAACAGTAGGCATGAACCCCCACTTCAACGGGAATGGTCAGGTGACAGAAGAAACTGGTGTCCCTTTAACTCCAAAGAGTGAAACGATACAAACACATCAGAGCAATTGAGGCCCAAACCTCTCTCGGACACCCAGCTGAATTCCATGAGACGCCCAGGGCAGCGTGATCAGAGCCGGGATGTCACGGGTCTGCAGGGTTTCCAGCTGCAGGGCATGAAGCACCAGCTGGCTTCATTCCACGAGGGAAACAGGACCACAGGGCAGAGGGCCTGGCCCCGCACAGAAACTGGGCTGCATCTGAGAGTCAAAACGACTGGGGGGCTCCCCAGAACCCGTGTGTGAGCCCTCAGAGCAAGGAGCCGGCGGCCACTGGTCCAATAACCGCTTGGCCGCCCCCTCCCATTGCTGGGGGACGTGCAGCCGTCCGTCCACTAGGCTGGTCTCTCCTTGATCCTGCCCCGCTATCCCGCTGCGGGGGTGCCAGGTCGGAAGTCTTCATGTCTGGTGAGGCTCGTCTCTGCCTCCTCGTTCTCCACGTTTGCCTTTTTGGGGCCATTGATGCTTCTGTGTCAGCTTGTCCCAGGCCCCGAGCCCTCCGTTTGGACTCCAACCAGAATCGGCACGGGTTCACGGAGAGAAGAGGGACGTGTCTTGGGCGCTGGGCCCTCTTGCTTCGTTCCCCCTCTGCTCGGGGCTTCCGCGTGTCTCTCAGTGAGGCAACATCTTCTCCAAAAGGTTCACACAACTTTTGGCATACCCCCTCGGGGGCCTGGTCTGAGTGCTCCCACCATGAATGGTATTTTTTAAAAAATACATATATTTTATTGATTTTTTACAGAGAGGAAGGGAGAGGGATAGAGAGTCAGAAACATGAGATAGAGACATGGATTAGCTGCCTCCTGCACGCCCCCCGACTGGGGATGTGCCCACAACCAAGTACAGGCCCTTGACGGAAACCGAACTCGGGACCCTTCAGTCCGCAGGCCAAGGCTCTATCCACTGAGCCAAACCGGTTTCCGCATGAATAGCATTTTTGTGGGTCCTTGTTGGTGTCTCCTCACCAGAACCAGGCGAACGCTGGGATGTAGGAAAACCATGGATTTCTCCGTGTTGACCTGTGCCAGCGACCTGCTGAGATGTCCCTGTTCGTGTCGACCCTCTCCGGAGAAGGCAGTCTGTTTCCCAATCTTTCTTCCCCCAATCTTTTCCCCACGCTGCTGTGCTGGGTGGGGCCTCCAGCACCCCGTTAAGCAGACGCAACGATAATTAGCATCTTTCTCTCATTACTTTCTGGAAGAGGAATCCTGTAGCGGGTTTCCCATCAGGGACCAGCTTGCTGCAGGATTCTCATCGATTTCTTTTATCTGCACCCAAATTTGCTAAGTGCACACTTTTTGGAAGTTTGTGAGTGGGCGTTGTCATTTATCAAACGCTTTCTCTGGGACTGAGAGAACTACACTGTTCTCTCCTGGTCCCTCAGAGCCAGCCTGGGCCTGCCCCCCACCCCGCCTCCAACCCAACCCCAGGGCCACCTGCAACCTGACCTTCGACCTGCTCACCAGTCCTCCTGGTTGGGAGGTTCTGATCACCTCATTTCAAGCCTCAGACTTGGGAGCCCTCAATGTCCCTAACAGGTTTCCCTCCCAATGCGCAGAGCGGACGGCAGGTCCCAGCGCGATGCCGGGTCTTGTGGAGGCTCCCTGCACCTTCAGCAGGTTTACCTCCTCATCCCACCCTGAGGGCATGAAAGTCCACACACACTCAGAGGTTCACAGCTCACACACACTCAGAGGTTCACAGCTCACACACACTCAGAGGTTCACACACCCTGAGAGGGGTTCACAGCTCACACACACTCAGAGGCTCACAGCTCACACACACTCAGAGGTTCACAGCTCACATACACTCAGAGGTTCACAGCTCACACACACTCAGAGGGTTCACAGCTCACACACACTCAGAGGGTTCACAGCTCACACACACTCAGGGGTTCACAGCTCAGGGTTCCTGCCCGCCCCGCACCCCGCTCGCCTGTAAAGGGAGCTGCAGAGGGTGCCAGCGCCATCACCCCGCGCTCCAGGGCTGCGTGAAGGAGAAGCTGCTCGGATAACCTTGGTGGCCACCGTGCCAGCAGTTCCACTTCCCTGTTTAAGCAGCAGCTCTACCGACACACAAAAAAAGTTTAAAAAAAAATAAAATAAAAAAGAAAGCCAACTTCCACTCCCCTCCGATTCTCTGAACTGCAGTCTGCTTTCCCCTTGAGCTCTGAACCCTGGGGGTCAACAGGCTAGGTCATGGGATGGCGGCCGAGGTGCCTGAGAACCAGCTGCGGGGCCCCCACTTGGAGCCGCAGCCCGACCCCTGCCTGCCCCCCCATCCTGAAGCAAACTCGAGGCTCCCACATCCCTCCAGAGGCCACTGTCGCCATGAGGACCAGCCACCTCTGTGTAGTCCTCGAGGGGACACATCGGGGTGGGTGACCTCTAGGCCTGAGGGGGCGGCCAGCAGAGCCACCGGCGGTGCCAGGAGCAGCAGGCAGGGCCGGAACCCGCGGCCTTCCTCCCCGGAAACACCCCTCGCTGGTCCCTTGTGGCCAGAGCTGCCTCGTAAAAGCCATTTTTACTTAGACACAGCGGACACCGGTGCTTTCCAGGTCCCTCCTGGCTTGGACATCCATCACTGCACCTCCATCCTCAGTGAAATAGCCTCCCCCGAGAAGGAATAAGATTTGGGGCCAGCCAAGACTGGTTTGGCTCAGTGGATAGAGCGTCGGCCTGCGGACTGAAGGGTCCCAGGTTCGATTCCGGTCAAGGGCATGTTCCTTGCTTGCGGGCACAACTCCAGTAGGGGGTGTGCAGGAGGCTGCTGATCGATGTCTCTCTCTCATCGATGTTTCTGACTTTCTATCCCTCTCCCTTCCTCTCTGTAAAAATTCAATAAAATATATAAAAAATAAAAATAAATTAAAAAAAAAGATTTGGGGGCAAATCTCAGCTCCTATGGGAGACTTCAAATACACACTCCTATGTGTGGGGACAATGTCTCCTGGGTGCAGAGCAGACACCGGTGACGATGCTTCATCGTGGAGACGGGAGGTGCCCCAGACCCGGGAGGAAAGCTTACCGGAAGCTCAGGTGTTTGCACTCAGCATCCCGTGCGGGAGCTCCCCGGGGCCGGGAAGGGCCCTGATCGAGGTCGGATCGAGGTCCCCTCCTCGGACGCCGCCCGAGGTCCTGGCACGGCGCGCCCCAGTGCAGCGAGTGTCACGGCACCATTGTGCCGGCGCTCATTAGCGCGTGTAACCCGGAGCCCCTGCAGAGAATGCGCCGCATTCATGCCGGCCAGAGCGAGGGGGCAGCTGTCCCAGGCTAGAACGGGGGTAGCGTCCCTTTCATGGGGTGAAACAGGACACAGCTGGCCTTGTCCCGGCCCAGGGCCCTCAGGCCTGCTGTTCGAGGGGCAGAGACAATGCCTGGGAGGGACAGAAGGCTGGACGGGCTCCGGCTGGGCAGCTCAGTTGCTTAGAGCATCTTTCTGATTGCAGGTTCCATCTCTGGTCAGGGCACATACAAGAACCAATCAATGGCCGAAACCGGTGTGGCTCAGTGGATAGAGCGTCGGCCTGCGGACTGAAAGGTCTCAGGTTGATTCCGGTCAGGGCATGTATCCTGGTTGCGCGGGCACATCTTCAGTAGGGGGCGTGCAGGAGGCGGCTGATCGATGTTTCTCTCTCATTGATGTTTCTGACTCTATCTCTCTCCCTTCCTCTCTGTAAAAAATTAATAATATATATATATATACATATATATATAAATTAAAGAATCAACCAATGAATGCACATATAAGTGAAACAATAAAACCATGTTTTTCTCTCTCTCCTTCTCTCAAATCAAAATTTTAATTGATTTTTTTTTTTTTTTGAGAGAGAGAGAGAGGAAGGGAGAGGGATAGAAACATCAACCATAGAGAAACATCATTGATCGGCAGCCTCCTACATGCCTCCTACTAGGGATTGTGCCCACAACCCAGGCATGTGGCCTGACCGGGAATCACACTAGTGACCTCTGAGTTCCTGGGTCGATGCTCAACCACTGAGCCACACCAGCTGGGTGCAAATCAATTTTTTAAAAAAAAAGTACTCCACGGAACACACGCAGCGGTCATCAGAGAGAGTAGTTGTCACCTGCCTAGTCTCACTCGGACCTGACACATCCAGTGCGGCGGTGTCCGTCAGGAGGGCAGTGGACACACCGTCAGACACGCAGAGGATGGGCGGTGGACCCCACTGCTCTTCGTCCCCTCGAGGGTCCAGGAAAGGCCAGCTGGGTCAGCAAGCAGGGTCCTAAGAACTACGCCCTTCCCTGGGCAGGTGCTGGGCAGCACCGGCCCTGCTGAGCTGGGTGAGGCCTGTCCCTGAACATCCTGCAAAGCCTGGGGTCCTGGGGGCACCACTTCTGGGACAGCACTGGGCTCCCTTCACCCCAACAGCCAGGAGAGGGCGGTCGCAGGCCCCTGTGCCCAAGCCTCCACTCAGCCTCCGCTCTTTGTCCCTGTGCAGGCCGCAGCCTTCCGACCCGCATGCCCACCCTGGACTCCACCTTCCCCGCTCTCTAGCCAGACTTCTGGGAAGACAGGCCCTCGCTGACCACAAGCCAGCGATGCCGGCCAAGGACCTACAGGCAAGGGCATGGCCGGTCCCCAGTCACGACACGGAACTGCAGACACGGGCTCGAATTCTGTGCATGCGCCGTGGGGACAGAGGATGAGGGCGCAGCTCATTAGCCTCCCGCCAACCAAGTTCACACAGAATTTTAAAATAGAAAAAAAAAAAGGATAAAGTGAGATCCAGCTTTAATTAAAACTTGGGCTGGTGGCAATTCACACGGCACCAGGGAGGGCTGGTGGCTCCCGCTCTGGCCACGCCGTCGGTCAGCCTTTGGATGACCGGTGCTCTCCTGGTCCACACCTATTCCGACTTCCTCGCTGCCCACAGGCTTTTGGGCAAAGCCAGCTTTGCTTTAATTTCTTCCCAAATGTTGACGGGAAAAAAGACATTGAATTTAAAAATGGATTCATACCATTTCTCCAACCGATTGTTCAGAAGGTTAGTATCACAACAGGCTCCCTGGCCCGTGTGGCTCAGTGTTAAGCATCGACCTATGAACCAGGAAGTCATAGACTGATTCCTGGTCAGGGCACATGTTCAGGTTTTGGGCTCCATCCCGAGTAGGGGGCATGCAGGAGGCAGCTGATCAATGATTCTCTTTCACCATTGATGTTTCTATTTCTCTCTCTCTCTCCCTCGCCCTTCCTCTCTGAAATCCATTAAAAAAAGAAAGAAAGAAAAAGAAAAAAAAGGCAAGCTGCCACAAGCCGCATGGTGTCACTCCGCACGACAGTGTAGGGGACATTTTTGTCACTAATGAACCAGGCCCAGTGGAGAAAGAATTTTCTTTCAACCGCCTGGTTAAGAGGCCAGCTTTCAGAATCGCTGCTCTGGCTCCAGGAGGAATAAAACAAACGTAGCAGACACAGGAGTCCTCAGAAATCTGCTCTAATGAACTCTGAAAGCAGCCAGCAGCGTCCTGTGCACCCAGGGGGCCAGCTGCTTTCTTAGTCACCTGGGGGAGCCCAGCACCCTCCCGGCCCAAGCCCTGGGGGCCAGGAGAAGCCCCTGTCAGGAAGAGCAGTCACCCCCATTCCTGCTGAACTGTCTCTGGGCGCTGTCCATGGTGCCGCCCCCATATTGCTTTGATTCATGATTTCAGACCCCGGATCACGCCTTCCACTGGAACCAGGTGGTGGTGACCCCACCTTAATCTACACTACCCGCCAGCCCGGTCTCCCTGACTCGTGACCTAGCTTGGGGCACCAGCCGTGCAGGGACGGGCCCATCTATAGGGCTGTCTGGTGGTGTCTCCGGTCTAGACTCCCCACCTGCCAACCGCTCACCCACTCCCATGTCTGCCAACTAGCCCCTAACGGCTGACAGGTCCTGCCATGTTGGTCTGCACCCCTGCAGGTGAGTGGAACAAGGAGAAAAAACTGGGAGCGGGGTTTAAAGTGTCCCCAGCAAACGTGACTCTCTCTGGAGAAGGCCTTATTCATGGAGGCCCCCGAGGAGCCCCCGCACCCCCAACATTTAAGGCCTGTGCCTAACATGCGCCCTCCTCCCAGCTGGCACACAAGCCGCAGACCCGTGCCTGCGGGCGCTCCTGAGGGAAGTGCCGGGGGCAGCCCAGCCGAGCCCTGTTTCCTGCTCTGATCTGGATTGCCTGCGACTTTTGCACAAGGGACCCCAACCTAGAAAACCTCTGATTAGAAACTGCAAGCTGGCAGAACCGCTGTTGAGGACACAAAAGATGCCACACAAAGGCTTTGTGCGATAGAGCGCAGACGCAGGAGAGAAAACCACACACCGGGGACACCCGGGCAGCGGGAAGGCCAAGCCTGCAGCCTCACTAAGAAAGAAGGGGCCGAGACCGGTTTGGCTCAATGGATAGAGCGTCGGCTTGCGGACTGAAAGGTCCCGGGTTCGATTCCGGTTGGGGGCATGTACCTTGCTTGCGGGCACATCTCCACAGTGGGGCGTGCAGGAGGCGGCTGATCGACGTCTCTCTCTCATTGATGTTTCTGACTTTCTATCTCTCTCCCTTCCTCTCTGTAAAAAAATCAATAAAATATATTTAAAAAAAAAGAAGAAGAAGAAGCCGAGACTGGTGTGGCTCAGTGGATAGAGCGTTGGCCTGCGGACTGAAAGGTCCCAGGTTCGATTCCGGTCGGGGGCATGTACCTTGCTTGGGGGCACATCTCCACTGTGGGGCGTGCAGGAGGCGGCTGATCATTGTCTTTTTCATTGATATTTCTGACTTTCTACCCCTCTCCCTTCCTCTCTGTAAAAAAATCAATAAAAAATATATATATTTAAAAAAAAAAAAAAAGAAGAAGAAGAAGAAGAAGAAAGAAGGGATCTCACAGCTTTCTGGGGAGAAGGGCTGTTTCTGGAAAAGCCAAAGGAAGCTGGTGTGAATGGCTCTTCCAGTCCTGTTTCCGTTAGCTATTTCTTATATCACAATGTCCAACATGAGGGACCTCAAACCAGAGAAAAGAAGGCAGACAGCCAGCTGGTCATCTGGGCTGGGTGCCGCCCGCTCCGGGAGGGATGGGAGTTCCGGCCCTGAGGTGCACAGACACGATGCTAACCCCAGAGGCCTCCTCCAGGCAGCCGGCCAGTGTGGAGGGCTGGCCCGGGCCACCCAGCTAGGGGAGAGGGGTCAGAGCTGAGGACACAGGCCTCGTGTGAGACCCCAGGCCCAGAGGAGGCCCCTGAAGAACCCTGTGTGATAGCTGGAAGACACAGGTCCTACAACGACTTTTCCACACGGATAAGGCCCTTCCCCTCTCTAGCCAGTGCTGCCCTCAGGCTGAAACTGGTGTACCTGAACCCAGGTGGGGAAATCAGAGCAGTGCTTGGCACAGAGCACGTGCCATGAAATGGGTGACTCTTTGCCCGCCTGGTGTGGCTCAGTGGCTGAGCCAGGAGGCCATGGTTCAGTTCCCAGTCAGGGCACATGCCTGGTTGTGGGCTCCATCCCCAGCAGGGGGCGTGCAGGAGGCAGCCCATCAATGATTCTCTCTCATCATTGATGTTCCTACCTCTCTCCTTCTCCCTTCCTCTCTGTGAAATCAATAAAAACATATTTTTTATTTTTATTTTTTTATAATATATTTTATTGATTTTTTACAGAGAGGAAGGGGGAGAGATAGAAAGTCAGAAACATCGATGAGAGAAGAGACATCGATCAGCCGCCTCCTGCACGCTCCACAGTGGAGATGTGCCCGAGAGCAAGGTACATGCCCCCAACCGGAATCGAACCCGGGCCCTTTCAGTCTGCAAGCCGACGCTCTATCCACTGAGCCAAACCGGTCTAGGCCATACTTTTTTTTAAAAAAAAAATGGGTGACTTTTTAATCACCACTCTCCTTTCTCACCTTTTTTTTTTTTTTTGTAATAACTGTTTATTGCTATGCACTGTTCACAATATCCTCTCTCTTGTCAATGTCCTGAAAGCAAACTTGGACTGAGCAGGGCCCTGGAACTGTTGACCATGTGCCACCCACCGCCACCAGGGACGGCAGCCCCTGTAGGTGGCTCCAGGGGCGCCAGGCCTGGGAGAGGACGGCTGCAGGGGCGCGCTGTGGCTCTGGGCACCTGAACTGCACCAAAACCACCGACCATCTGTCGGCTGCCTCTCTCCCCTTCTGTGCCTGGCTCCCAGCAGGTGGCATCCGCACGGATGATAAATGCCAGTCATGTCTCAACACAAAGTCCTAAGACAATAACCGGGCACAGGATGCAGCAGTTTGCCTGGAAACCTGATTTCAAATAGAAACGAAGGCCCTGGCCGCGTAGCTAAATGGGTTAGAGCGCTGGCCTGGTACACCGAGTCGGCGAGTTCGATTCCCTAGTCAGGGCGCATGCAGGAATCAGCAGATAAATGCACAAACAAGTGAACAACAAATCGATGCTTCTCTCTCTCTCTCTCTCAAATCCATCAACAAACTTTTTGGAAACGAAATTACAGCTTTAACAGCCCCCAACTGAAACGCACTAGTACAAAAGTTCCCTTTTCCCAACCATCTGAATTTTGGGAGAGAGCGGACCAGTCCAGGTCAGGAGTGGGATGCAGGCGGTTTAGTCTCTCCCCAGCTAGCGGCCGGCCCCCCAGGCCGGTGCCGGGCCCGGGTCCCCGCCCGCCTGGGAACACTCTAGGAGGGAAGTTCTGTTCTTTACTGTGAATTCACAGGGCGGTGAGCAGGGCTCTGCGTCCTCGCAGTTAACGTGGGGAGGAAGTATTGCAGGCCCTTGCCAAAGCGAGTCTTCATTCAGGGGCTCAGCTCAGCTTTCAGAAAAGCGGCCGAAGGGCTGGGAGGGTCCTGAGCTCCCACTCCCCATCCCTCTGCTCCGCTCTCTCCCCTCCCAGGCCGCCTCGGGGGGGGGGGGGGGACCTCTCAGGGCTGAGCAGCAGCTGCACCCCCGGGGTGCAGCCCAGGCAAAGGGGCACTTCCTCAGGTCACCCTCCACCACCGTGGTCCCTGGGTTGCAGGAAGGGAGAGTCGCTCAGAAGCCCAGGGGCAGAGCCAGAAGGAACTGCTAAAATCCAGGCCCCTCCCCAGCGGCCTGGGCCAAGGGACGGCCCAAGCCAGTCTCTGATGGGGAAGCTGACCTCCCATCGAACCCTCCTTCTGTGGGGTCAGCCTCCCACAGCCACTCTGCCTCCCCGGGACCCGGGACACCTGAGGTGACACGACTGGGCGCCACGATACACGAATAAGATCCCGCAGGGGCCGCGCCTTCCCGAGCGCGCAGCTCAGCCGGCGCCGCGCAAACGCCCGAGTGTGCGGCCTCCTCCGGGGCGCGGCGCGGCGCGGCACCTGCGCCACCTGGGCCGCGTCCCCGCGGGGCCTGTGCGCCCAGGGCCGCACCGGGGCTCCTGGGAAAGGGCGGGGGAGAGCCCGGGCCGAGGGGGCCCTGGAGAGGCGGCGACACCCCCGCGCCCAGGCGCCCGGGCAGGCCAGACGCGCCCTACCGCCTGCGGGCCCTCCCGGACCCCTCCCTTCCCCCAAAGGCCAGCGCCGGACCACCTAGGGCCACCTCCGCGCCACGCTGACCCACCTCCTGGCCCTCCCCTGGCCCAGCTCCCGGCCCAGCTCCTGGGCATCGCCAGGCCACCCCCAGCCATCCCGCGGCGCACAGCCCCGGAGCCCCGGGGCGCACGGTGCCAGGCGTGGGAAGCGCACAGGCCCGCCCAGATTGCGGCGGCGCGCGGGGCCGGAGGATCCGGGGGCCGGGGGCCCGGGGTGGCTGGGGGGCTGCTCACCGAGGCTCCCCGCGGGGAGAGCGGGCGGGCGGCGTCCGAAGGTCCCGCTCGGCCATTGCAGTGGCGCCGCAGCGGGCGGGGGGCGCGCGCGTCACCGCGGGCGGGCGCCCCAAACCTAGGCCCTCCTCCCCGCGACACTCCCTGCCGCCCGGCTGCGCGCGGCTCCGCGGCACCCCGACCCCACCTCTTCCTTCGCCGCGCATCGTCTCCTCCGGGGCGCGCAGGTCGGCGGCCGGCAGCACCGGAGGACGCACGCCCCGCGCCCGCCGCGGCCGAAGACAGAGCCCGGCGCTGCGCAGAGCGCGGAGGGCGGGGAGGGCCGGGCCGCCGGGCAGTGCCACGCCGCGGGCGCCGTGTGCGGGGGAACCAACTCCCGCCCGCGGTCGGAGCTGCTCACCCACGTTCCGCGCTGCATGCAGGTCGGCGGCTCGGAAGCAGCCCCGGCGCCGCACGTGCGCCTCCACCATGAACGCCGGGCTTCCTGCTCCAGACGCTGCCGGCCCCCGCCCTGGGGGCGAGGCGCTCCGGCCGACGTGCGGGGAGCAAACCGCAGGCGCGGGGCGGCTGCTCCGGAACCAGATGCGGGAGGCCACCTCTGCCTGCGCCCTGGCCTCTGGCGGGGACCCCAGCCCACCCCTGCTGGGGGCTCCCCCACCTCGCAGAGCCGTGGGAGGAGTTAAGTGAGTTGATTCAGTCAATGTGGCACGCAGGGAGGGTCCCTGTGGCTTTATGGAAAGCTGTGGACGGGGTTAAAATGCTCCCTCGTGGGATGCATTATTTGACTTAGGGCCCAGCCGGTGTCCAAGTTCTGGGCACAGAGAGTGAAGAGTCCTGCAAGCAGACCCCGCAGTGTGCGAGCGAGGGGCACCCCCTCCACTGTTATCGCCCCTGTTCCCGGACCAGGCCCTTCGGGGCACAGGAAAACCAGTGCCATTTATTTTATTTTATTTTTTTTATTTTATTGATTTTCCAGAGAGAGGAAGGGAGAGGGGTAGAAAGTGAGAAACATCGATGAGAGAGAGACATGGATCAGCTGCCTCCTGCACGCCCCCCACTGGGGATGTGCCCGCAACCAAGATACATGCCCTTGACTGGAATTGAACATGGGACCCCTCAGTGTGCAGGCCGACGCTCTATCCACTGAGCCACACCAGTCTCGGCCAGTGCCATTTATTGATGGCTGGCTAAAAAGGTATCCGATCGCACAGAAACAGCCTCAGCTGGCATGCTGGCACCTGTTTTTAAAAATTGATTTCAGAGAAGAAGGGAGAGGGAGAGAGTGAGAGAGAAACATCAATGATGAGAGAGAATCATTCATGGATTGGCTGCCCTAAACCGGGGATCGAGCCCACAACCCAGGCACGTGCCTTTGACCAGAATCAAACCCGGGACCTTTCCATCCACAGGCCGGGGCACCCTAGGCACCTTGAAAGAGGCCGCCCGCCCGGCTTTCCCTGCCCTGGAGAATGGACGCGGGGTAGAGCTGTCAATCCCAGGGCGTCAGCCGCTGTCTGTGGTTCCTGGGTCAGAGGCGGCCGTGGTGGGTTAATGTCAAGTGAAGACACGCTCAGTGAGTCTCCGGTGGGGCTGCTGGTGGAAGCCGGTGGGCAGGGAGGGAAACCCACAGCGAGGAAGAGCGTCTGTGAGGTCAGATGGGATCAATTTGCTACCACATGGCCGGCCGGTCCCCAGGGTGCACACCACAGAGCAGCCGCGTTGGTCTCAGCGCTGAGAGCCGCGGCAGCGGCAGCAGGCAGGCCGTCCGGCCTGGATCTGGAGGTCAGTGTTGTGAGAGATGACACGCAAGCTCCACCCACTTTCCACACTGCCGTCGCCACTCTCGTGAGCTTTCTGTGCAAAGGCTCGAATGACTGGAGGAGGCGGCTGGCGGCGGTTGGCGGCCCCTGCAGCCTGGACACCTGCCCAGACGGTCAAGGCCTCCGCAGCGGGAGCACTTTGCTGGGTGCACACAGAACAAACATTCTCAAACCTGGGCCCGTTCCCGAAGGCCTGTCCACTCCGCCTTCTTCCCCTAGACCTCCTACCCCACACCGGGCCTTGGAAGTCCTGTCATCCATACAGACAAAGATCATCAGCCCGTAGACTGAAGGATCCCGGGTTCGATTCTCGTCAAGAGCACGTACCTCTGCTGCAGGCCCAATCCAGGCCCTGGTCCGGTGCATGCCGGAGGCAACCGATGGATGGGTCTCTCTCATATTGATGTTTCTCTGTGTGTGTCTCTCCTCCTCCCGTCCACCCTCTCTAACAACCAATGGAAAAACATCCTCAGATGAGAATTTACCACAACAAAATACCAACAAAAAAAGCTGCAGATAGCACACGGCCCCCTTGAGCACTGCGCATGCACATCACCCCGGAGTGCAGTACCTTTCCCAGCTTCCTTCCGGGGGCGAGGAGATCAAGGTGGAGTCAAGGCAGGCTCAGACCTCAGTACCAAACTGAGGGCTTTGCCACTGGGTTCGCTCATGTGGCCCAAACCCCCAGCAAGACACAGAGCATGCAGAAACCTGTGTGGCTCAGTGGATAAGAGCATCAGCCTGAAGGGTCCCAAGTTCAATTCCGGTCAAGGGCATGTGCCTTGGTTGCGGGCACATCCCCAGTAGGGGGCGTGCAGGAGGCAGCTGATTGATGATTCTCTCACATAGATGTTTTCAACTCTCTATCCCTCTCCCTTCCTCTCTGTAAAACAAATCAATAAAATATATTTTTAAAAAAGACATAGAACACGACCACATCCCCAGAGCACCCCAATGCCCTTTCTGAGTTGATAGGGTGCCCCACGCCCAGGCCAACCAATCCTTATGGTATTTCCCACCACAGAACCCTTCAGCCCGGAAGCTCATTTAATGGAATCACACCGGGTGCTGGTTGGGGTAAGCCTTCCACACTCTCACGTGTATCAGTAGTTTCCTTGGATTTACTGCTGGATATTTTTGCGTTATATAAACCTTCCACGGCTGCCTGGCCAGTGTGGCTCAGTGGTTGAGCGTCCATCTATGAACCAGGACGTCACGGTTCGATTCCCAGGCAGGGTACATGCCCCGGGGTTGCAGGCTCCATCCCCACCCAATGTGGGGCGTGCAGGAGGCAGTTGATCAATGATTTTTTCGCCTTGTTGATGTTTCTATCTCCCTCTCCCTTCCTCTTTGAAATAAAAAATATATATATATATATATTTAAAAAAATACATTTTATTGATTTTTTACAGAGAGGAAGGGAGAGGGATAGAGAGTTAGAAACATTGATGAGAGACATGGATCAGCCGCCTCCTGCACACCCCCTACTGGAGATGTGCCCGCAACCAAGGTACATGCCCTTGACCGGAATCGAACCTGGGACCGGTTTCGGCAAAATATATTTAAAAAAAGAAACTTTCCATGGCTTGTTCCTCCATTCTCCCGTTGAAGGCGACCTAGCCTTTTTCCAATCTGGATCTATCATGGCCATCAACATTCTTGCACCAGCCGAAACCGGTTTGGCTCAGCGGATAGAGCGTTGGCCTACAGACTGAAATGTCCCAGGTTCAATTTCGGTCAAGGGCATGTACCTTGGTTGCAGGCACATCCCCAGTAGGAGGTGTGCAAGAGGCAGCTGACCAATGTTTCTAGCTCTATCTTTCTCCCTTCCTCTCTGTAAAAAAAATCAATAAAATATATTTAAAACAAACAAACAAAAAAAACACATCCTTGCACCCAGCTTGCTATTTGGGGCACGTTCCGGTTTCTGCATCTGGGACAGCAGGGGGCGGTGGCGAGCTAGTCACGGGGGCCCTGGTCTTGGAGAGAGGAAGTGTCCCCGTGTCACCCGCAGACCTGAGGACAGCGCCTGAACCACAAATGAATGAATGGGACAGCAGGGCGACGAGTGAATCATCACTCATGCCCCCCTCGTGGCCGGTTCCTCAACAGCCAAGAGGCCACCCAGGAGGCCTGGGGACGGGAAGAGGCAGAGAAGCGACGTCAGAGGTCCTCTCAGAACTCAGCCTCCCCCGGCTGCCAGGAGTCTGTCTCCAGGGGCCATCTCCCTCCGGCTCTGACACGGAGGTCACCTGCGTGTGGTTGGTCACGCCTCGCCCTGGGACGTGGCTGCTGTTGCTGCTGCTGCGCTCTGGGAAGGAAGTCCTCAAAGAGCCGCTTGCTCCTGTGACCTCTGCACGTCTCACACCCGGTCTCGTGTCCTGCGGTGCCCTCGTCTCGCTCCCTAGTGACATGTCAGATGCTAGGAGACCCTTGGGGGACCCCTTCACCAACAAGAGCAGAGTTAATCCGAGGGAGTGAGACCCAGAAAGGCTGGTGATGACGCACAATCACGGGGCCGCTTCCAGAATCTCTGGGAACTGTATTTAAAACGCGGGGAGTCCAGCCCTGGCTGGGGTGGCTCGGCTAGTTGAGTGTCCTGGACACTGAAGGGTCACCAGGACAGATGGGAGGAGGCCAGCTGACATCTCTCTCTCTCTCATCAATAAAAACATATTTTAAAAAATTAAAACAGCCAAAACCGGTTTGGCTCCGTGGATAGAGCATCGGCCTGCGGACTGAAGGGTTCCAGGTTCGATTCCGGTCAGGGGCATGTACCTTGGTTATGGGCACATCCCCAATGGGGGATGTGCAGGAGGCAGCTGATCGATGTTTCTAACTCTCTATCCATCTCCCTTCCTCTCTGTAAAAAATCAATAAAATATATCTAAAAAAAATTAAAACACCCCAGTCCCCCAAAACCCACGGTCTGGGGTGGGACCTTGGATATGCTGCTGGTTTGGAAACTGCGGGTGGAAAGGAAGCTCTCAGATTAAAACACAAAAGGAAGCCCTGGCTGGTTGGGTTCAGTGGTGAGAGTGTTGGCCCAGGGACCAGAGGGTCGAAGGTTCAATTCCCCAGGAAGGGGATGCACCTCAGTTGTGCTCTCACATGAAAGTTTCTCTCTCCCCCTCCTCCCTCCTTTTCATCTCTGCCTGCCCTCTCCCTTCCTCTTTCTCTGGGAACCAACAGGAACAATGCCCTCGGGGGAGGATTACAGCACAAAGGAAGCCGCCCTGGGAGAGCCTTGTGTTTACCAACTACCTTATCATTTTCTCTTTTTTAAAAACGTGTCTTTAGCCCCAAACCGGTTTGGCTCAGTGGATAGAGCCTCAGCCTGAGGCCTGAAAGGTCCCAGGTTCGATTCAGGTCAAGGGCATGTACTTTGGTTGCAGGCACATTCCCAGTGAAGAGAGTGCAGGAGGTGGCTGATCGATGTTTCTTTCTATCCCTCTTCCTTCCTCTCTGTAAAAAATCAACAAAATACATTTTTATTTATTTATTTTCAATGTAACTTTATTGTGAAATTTTCTATATAATTTTATTGATCATTATTAAATAAAATATTACTTTTCATCATTTGCTTCAGTTCTTATCTTCTGGACCAATTCTTTGTTTTTTCTTCCAAAAATGTCACAGGCCACACCTGAGGCAGTGAAGCATTTTAAAACACAGCTAAGAACTTATTCATTCACTTGCAGTTACCTATATGCTTGTTACATGCAGTTGTGCTTCCTGGAGGTTTAGTCATCCTTTGTTCTAAGTTTTTGGAAAAGATTCATCTTCAACTCATAACCTCTGTTGCATCTGGAAAAGCCTGACAACGCGCCGAGGGCGCTGCACCCCGGCCCCCAATAACCTCATGGCCGAGGGTAAACGGTGCGTACTGCTCCGTTCGTCGCCGACGGAAAAGCTAAAATATATATATTTTTAAAATATATTTTATTGATTTTTTACAGAGAGGAAGGGAGAGAGGTAGAAAGTCAGAAACATCGATGAGAGAGAGACATCCATCAGCTGCCTCCTGCACGCCCCCACTGGAGATGTGCCCGCCACCAAGGTACATACCCCGACCGGAATTGAACCTAGGACCTCTCAATCCGCAAGTCGACACTCTATCCACTGAGCCAAACTGGTGTTGCCTAAAATATATATATTTTTTAAATGTGTCTTTGCCAAGACCTGGTTGGCTCAGTGGATGGAGCGTCGGCTTTCGGACTGAAAGGTCCCAGGTTCGATTCCGGTTGGGGGCATGTATCCTGGTTGCGGGCACATCTCCACTGTGGGGTGTGCAGGAGGCGGCTGATCGACGTCTCTCTCTTATCGATGTTTCTGACTTTCTATCTCTCTCCCTTCCTCTCTGTAAAAAATCAATAAAATATATTTTTAAAAAATGTGTC
>PVJN01044363.1:0-17364 GCA_004026805.1 Lasiurus borealis | reverse complement strand
AATAACATAAACAATATCTGGACCACGTTTATGATTCCACAAGTCATATGATGAGTTCATTAATTTAATGTCAATTTTGCCTTAAATAGACCACAAATTGAGGGCCCAAATTAAGATAACATGTAAACAAACAAACAAAAACAAAAAGCATTAAACTCTTTAAGTATGTAGCACTGGTTGTATCTCCTGTGGAAGGTTACAATGGCAATAAATAATTCATTCTTAAGGGTATTTTTGTGAAAATTCAAGCCATTGGAGGTCAACAACTCATTAATATGCTAGCTGGTGAACAATTAAATTTCAGGTTCAAGATAGCTAAAACTCATTAAATGAATTATGTTGTAAATGATTATGTTCATTTTGCCAGACAAATAAGTATTAGTAAGTGAATATGACGATAAGACTAGAAGCAACTCACAACTGAAACTGGAAAGATACAGAAAAGAATCCACTAACAGAAAAGGTCAATAGGTTATCAGTATTTCTTACGTATTCATATTAATCTGGAGAGTCAACAAAGAAGGTTTCAGAGTTGACTCAGCAGGTAGATCCCTTTATTCACACTCTTGTTATTGTGTTGGTTTAAGAAGTACTTGTGTTATAATATGCCGAAGGGTAAAAGAAAGGCACAAAGAGGTCTGAGAATGTCTGTGGAAAAGCTCATGGAGAAGCACATTGTAAATGACAGCCTCCTCTTTGGCTCAGTAGGTTACTTCATGATGCAATTACAAAATCAATCACCTAATGGTATAGGCAAAAATATTTTTGGTCTTCAGCCATTTTGTGACTCTGCAAATTTGTGATTATAACTGATTGTAAATGCACAGCTCTGGCTGGAGTTCTTTTAAAATCTTGACTTATTGTCAAAGCACTAAGCAGTGTTCTGGTAAATCACTTGCCTAATTTTAATTCTACTTCAGAAGATGGAAGGCTTGTTGCTGACTTTCTATACAAGGGTTTATTGCTGGCTTTCTACTAGTAATAACCTGCAGCAGTGTAATTAGCTAAAATAGGCTGCACTGAGGTAACGGAACGACCCCAAAGTACATAATCCTTTAAGCCCAACAGAGTCCATCTATCATTCACATAATAATGTGAGAAACATGCCCTGGTCCACAGGTAGCTCTCCTCCATGTGATGATTCAGGGTCCCAGCACTTTCTGTCCTGTGACTGCCATTCCTTGTGGCCTCACAGTTGCCTGCACCCAGCCACAAAGTGGGGAAAGAATGAACAGGAGCAAAGGACTCCTTTAAACCTTGGCCTGGAGAAAGCGAATACCATTTCTAATAACATTCCACTGGCCAGAAGAGGATTGTAGAGCCATACCTAACTGAAACCCAGAGTCCTGAATGAATGTATGATTTTGATTTAACATATAGCCGCAGCATTCACTTCATTTTCTCCACAGCATGTCCTAGACCTTTCCCTTACATTTGTGACTCACAGAGGCACCAAGAAACATGGCCAGGTCATAACTAATGGTCACAAGATATGAGTTTCTTTAAGCTAAAAATAGCGTCATGTCCTAAATTGTGTTTCAGCTCTTGAGCCCTAAAGCAGCTCTTGACCACATCACAATTACTCTAAAGCTGACCTAAAGATCTGAGGTCATGACCATGGCCAGGTAGCACAGCTGGTCAGTGTTGTCCCATAACCCAAGATCCTAAATTTAACCCCTGGTCAGACAGCATGCAAGAATCAACCAATAAATGCATAAATAAGTGGAACAAGTCAATGTTTCCCTATTTCTCTTCCCCTCCCCCATAATTCTCTTTCTCTCTCTCTTTTTCCTCTCCCTCTCCCTCTCCTTCTCCCTCTCATTCTTCCTCTCCCTCTCCCTTTCCCTCTCCCTCTGCCTCTCCCTTCCTCACAGTTGCCTGCACCAAGCCACAAAGCGGGGGAAGAATGTACAGGAGCAAAGGACTCTGTCTAAAACAAATAAATAAAAAATTTTTGCCCTAGCTGGTTTAGCTCAGTGGATAGTGTCAGCCTGTAGATTGAAGGGTCACAGATTTTAATTTGGCCAAGGGCAAATGCCTAGGTTGCAGGCTCAGTCTCCAATGGGGGGCATGCAGGAAGCAGTTGATGGATGATTCTCTCTCATCATTAATGTTTCTATCTCTCCTTCTCCCTTACTCTCTGAAATTAATAAAAAAATATATTTTTTAAAGTTTCCATTAAAAAATTGTTTTTAAAGACCTAAGGAAAAACAGAAACAAAACAAAGAGACCTGGGGGGGGGGCAGAGGAAGGGGGGCAGAAATAGATGTGAAATCACTATTTATTGCCCCAAACCTCTTACTCATGATGACTTATGATTTTTATTCTATAAAAACTTCTTGCCTAAGCCACTGGGGAGTCAAGTATTTTGGAGCACAAGCTCACCTATCCTCCAGATTGGCACCAATCCTAATAAACAAATTCTTTTCTCCACTGTAAACTCCTGATCTTGCTTTGCTTTGGGTTTGTGCCTGAAGGTAGATGAACTCTTCAGTTTGGTAAGATAACTGAAAGTATCTTGGGATAAGAAGCCTAGCCTAGCCATGTGCCTAAGGCCATTGAAAAAGACAGAAGGATTGTGGGTAAATGCAAATAATCTCTGCTGCAGGCAAATCAACTAATCTTGTGCCTCTGTGCTTCTTCATTTATAAAGGGGTAACAGGCATCTATGTTCATTTACCAATCTTGAGAGACTGTGAATATGTATACGTAACATGAAGTGCTTTAAGTTCCAAGGATAAGCAGTGTATCAGTTGAATAGATTGCTATTGCTATACTATTGTTAATTTGAAACATTGCATTAGATTAAGTAACAGTAAAAAACAGAACTTTCTAACAGAAAGCATTATCAAGAATGGTAGTTAGCCCTGTCAATGTGGCTCAGTGGTTGAGCATCAACCCATGAAACAGGAGGCCGCATGGTTCCATTCCTGGTCAGGGTACATGCCCCAGTTGCAGGTTCAGTCCCCAATAGTGGGTGTGCTGGGGACAGCCAATCAATGATTCTCTCTCATTACTGATGTTTCTATCTCTCTCTCCCTCTCCCTTCCTCTCTGAGATAATAATAAAAAAAAAATCTATATTTAAAATAATAAAATATATATTTTTTTAAAAGAATGTTAGGGAAATGCAATCTTGGCTGGCATTAAAGAGATGAACTAAATGATATTCTAATCCCACATTCTTTTATTCTAGTTAAATTACTCCATGTGGAACAGCTATTTCTTTTTTCCTAGCTGAAAGGATTGAATCAGATCTGACAGACTAAACTAGTTTGCATATCAGAAGCATAAGTCTAGAAAACATCTAGCAACTTTTAAATACTTTCATAAGCCAAGCCAGCATGGTTCAGAGGTTGAGCATCTACCTATGAACCAGAAAGTTGCAGTTCAACTCTCGGTCAGGGCACATGTCCAGATTTCAGGCTCGATCCCCCGTGTGGGACTTGCAAGAGGCAGACAATCAATGATTCCCTCATCATTGATGTTTCTCTCTCTCTCTCTCTCTCTTTCTCTCTCTCTGACTTCCTCTTTGAATTCAATAAATATATATATATTTTTTAAAACAAATAAATAAAGTACTTTCATAAAGTAACATTTTAAATACAGAGGTCTGAGACCTTTCTAGAGAAACTGAAAAATTACCATCCTAAGTGTCTGGTAAGGACCAGATAATTAATTTTATAATAAGTTTGCAACATTTTGGAAAGTAATCATCTAAAATAAATATTAGCCCCAGAGGGTTTGGCTCCATGGATAGAGCATTGGCCTGTTGACCGAAGGGTCCCAGGTATGATTCCAGTCAAAGGCACATACCTCAGTTGCAGGCTCCTTCCCTGGCCCTAGTAGGGGTGCATGCCAGAGGCAACCAATCAATGTGTTTCTCTCACATGTTTCTTTATCTTTCCTTTCACTCTCTCTCTAAAAATCAATGGGAAAAAGATTTTCCAGTGAGGGTTAAAATAAATATCAGCAGTGAAACAGCAGTTCATGGATAACAAGTTTCACACAATTGTAGCCAGTATAATTTAAGAGTATGCCTGGCAGAATGTTAGTAAGATACATGATTGAACTGAAAGCCAAGGCTAAAACATACTAATCCCAACTCAACAAATGAATTTTTATATGAACTTGGGAAAATGAGTTAACTTGGTTTCTCTGCCTAAAAAAACCTGTAGTGATAAGCAGATTCATCTAAAATATATCTTTAAAATCTGAGAGAGAAAGGAAGAGGGAAGAGAAGAAAACAGACATGGGGAAGGTTGCAAAATTGAAAAGTTGCTGAATGATTGTTCTGGGCTACATTAAAAACAATACATTTGCTTTAGGAGGCATAGAGCCTCAGAATCAAAATATATTAATATAAGCAAATCAGGTATGGTTATTTGTTTAGCACTTATAACAAATGCTTTGTTAAATATGGATTTCAAATAACCATCCCTTCCCTCAGGTTTATGCAATAAAGAACATCCTAACATTCCAATTAATCCAATAAATAAGTATTAGGCTCTGCCTCTGTGCCAGGCACTGAGAATGTGATGGTCAAGAAGACAGACATTATTCCTGTTTCATTAACAAGACAGAAAAAAACATAAGTAAATAAAATGATGACAACTTGCAGATAAGTGCTATGAAAAATGTGGTCAAAAGAGGGGCACTGTAATGAATCTAATCAAAAGCAATCACACAGGAAGAACCAAGATGGTGGCATAGGCCAACATTTGTACTCACTGCCTTCCACAACCACATCAAAATTAAAACTAAAATGCAGAACAACTATCATCCAGAACTGCTGGAAAGCTGGCTGAATGAAAGTAGTACTATAACTAAAGTAAAGAAGAAAGCACCCAAAGACTGGTAGAGAGGCACAAAACGGGCTGGTCGGGCATCCATGTGTGCTATATTTTAATTGGTAGAGAGCCTGCCTCTCTGGAGACCTGCCAGAGGAATAAGCGGTCCCAGCCCCATACCAGAAGCCCAGCCCAGGATCCCAAAGCTGGAAAAAAAGTTCCTATAGGCAATAAGAATTACAGCTATCCCTGACCGGTTTGGTTCAGTGGATAGAGCATAGGCCTGCAGACTGAAGGGTCCCAGGTTTGATTCTGGTCAAGAGCATGTACCTTGGTTGCAGGCACATCCCCAGTGGAGGGTGTGTTGGTATTTTGTGGAAGAGCCACACTCAAGGGCTTGCAAGCTGCAGTTTACCAACCACATGACTAGAGGATCCCAAGAATCAAGTCAAAAATTTGAAATACGAGCAGAGACTGGTTTGGCTCTATAGATAGTCAGCCTGAGGACTAAAGATCCCAGGTTTGATTCCGGTCAGGGGCATGTACCTTGGTTGCAGGCACATACCCAGTGTGGGGTGTGCAGGAGGCAGCTGATCGATGTTTCTAACTCTCTATCTCTCTCCCTTTCTCTCTGTAAAAAAAAGGAAAAAAAAAAAAGAAAGAAGATTCCAAAAATATGAACATAGTGTAAGGAGCCTCTGGGACAACTTCAAGTGTACCAACATCTGAATTATGGGGGTGCCGAAGAAGAGAGAGAGCAAGATACTGAAAACCTATTTGAAAAAATGACAGAAAACTTCCCCCACCTGGTGAAAGAACACTTACAAGTCCAGAAAGCACAGAGAACCCCAAACAAGAGGAACTCAAAGAGGACCACACCAAGACATAAAATAATTAAAATGCCAGGGGCAAAAGACAAAGAGAGAATATTAAAAGCAGCAGGAGAAAAGCAGTTAGTTACCAACAAGGGAGTACTCATATGACTGTCATCTGATTTCTCAACAGAAACTATGCAGGCCAGAAGAGAGTGGCAAGAAATATTCAAAGTGATGAATAGCAAGAACCTACAACCAAGAATACTTACCCAGAAAAGCTATTATTTAGAATTGAAGGTCAGATAAGAAAAAGCTATGGCTCAGGAGACATTGCTTTCTGGCCTCTTGCTGTCTTTCCATCTCCATTTTCTATGCTAAAGGAGTTCATCACCACCAAACCAGTGTCATATAAAATGTTGAAGGGTGTTCTTTAAGAATAGGAAGAAGAAAAAGGTAAAGATAAAAAATATGAACAACAAAGTGGTGACAAATACATATCTGACAACAATTGAATCTAAAAATCAAACGAATAAAAAATCTGATGAACAGAATAAACTGGTGAATGGAATAGAATCAGGGGCAAGGAAATGGAACAGACTGATGATTCTCAAAGGGAAAGGGGTGTGAGGGGTGCAGGAAGAGATTACACGTATACATTATCTATAGACATAGACAATAGGGTGGTGAGGGTCTGGGGCAGGGTGGGAACCGGATGGAGGAAAGCTATGAGGGTTGGGGGAGAGGGGATAGGGACCTCTGTAATAATTTCAATAATAAAGATAAATTTTTTAAAAAGTTATCACATAAGGTGATCTAATCATAAATTACTAACTGGGCAGGTCAAGGTGAGTAGTGATACCCCAGACCTATAACTTCTTCAGTAAAGAGTTTATTTGGGTGTCTGTCTGTCTGTTTGTTTGTTAAGGCTTTTAAGCAAGCCCTGTCTTGTGCTTCTAGATTAATTCACCTTTGAAATGCCAGAAGTAATCCTCTTTTCCAGACCCCTCAAGGGAGCACATAATCTTGTTAACTATCCTGTAACTTACTTTCTTCCCTCTTCATATAATTTTCCTTCCTTAACTTCAAATGCATACTATACAAGAAACAGCAAAACTATTATTCTCTGGAGCACTTAAGATCTTGCTTCCTATACTGTTGTCAGTTTTGCTCAAATAAATTCTTATGAAAATTCTCTCCAGGTCTGAACATTCTTACTTGGACAAGAAAGTGAAGAAATGAGCTATTGGGTATCATTGGGATATCGGAGAGAAGAATGTTCCAGAAGAGGGAACGATAACTGCAAAGACCCTGAGAGGAGACTCATTTGGCACTTGTGCAGGAATAGTAAGGAGGTTCTAGGGTAGAATCAGGGTGGAATAACTGAAAAGTGATTCATAGAAAACGGAGATGGAAAGACAGTAGAAGGCCAGAGAGCAATGTCTCCTGAGCCATGGCAAGGTCTGGAGTTTACACTAGAGAAATGGAAAGTCTGTGACTAACTGATAAGATTACATAGCAGATAAGTATGAAATTAAAGCACTGATCTTCTGCCTTCTATTCTAGTGTCCTTTACTTTAGACCCCATGATTTTTTTTTTAATGTATACTTCATTGATTTCTTACAGAGAGGAAGGGAGAGGGGTAGAGTTAGAAACATTGATGAGAGAGAGACATCTATCAGCCGCCTCCTGCATGCCCCCTACTGGGGATGTGCCCGAAACCAATGTACGTTCCCTTGACCGGAATCGAACCTGGGACCTTTCAGTCCCCAGGCAGACACTCTATCCACTGAGCCAAACCAGTTTCGGCAGACCCATGATTTTAAATGGCAAGTTTTATTTTCTACACAAAAGCCATTCAGTGGGAGAGAGGTGAGGTTGGGTGATTAAAATTTAAATTTTTGTATTTTTAATTACTTGTATTTTTTAATTTTTTAAAATATATTTTTATTGATTTCAGGGAGGAAGGGAGAGAGAGAGAGAAACATCAATGATGAGAAAGAATCATTGATTGGCTGCCTCTTTCGCACCCCACACTGGGGATTAAGCCCCAAACCTAGGCATGTGCCCTGACAGGGAATCAAACCGTGACCTCTTGGTTCATAGGTCAATGCTCAACCACTGAGCCACACTGACTGTCCTCTCTATTATGATATGTATTAATATATATAATAAAATAAATATATATTTATTCACAGAAAAGGAGCCTTAAGGACAGGTTCAGGGGACTAACTGCTACGACCCATTGCTGGCCTGTGGGGGGTTCCTTAGATTCAAGAGATGCATATCTGTAGAGTAACAAAGTGGGGGAAGAGCAAGAGTGCTCCTGGGAGGGAGAGCGTTCAAATCTTTCCAGGATTTTAAAGGCTGAGCCTTTAGGAGAGCTGTTAGGAAAGGATCAAAAGAATATTCAGCTTTATGCTGATGTATCAAAATGAGATTTATTCTCTTAACTTTACCTGTACTACTTGGGTGTGGTTGGCAAATGGCACTAACTGGATTTCTGCTATCTTAAATTAGGGTAATTTAAGCTATTTTCCCTTTGGTTGGGGAGAAGTGTAAATAAACTATTTACTCTTTTATTGTTAATCCTCACCCAAGGATATTTTTTCCCACTGAGTTTTAGAGAGAGGGAGTGAAAGTGAGCAAGGAGGAGAGAGAGAGAAAGATCAATGTGATTGAATACTTGTTGTGTGTGTTGGGACTCAAACCTGCAACCCAGGTATGTGTCCTTGATGGAGAATTAAAGCTGAGATTCAGGTGCCTTCTACCACTGAGCAATATGGGCCGGGGATAAACCATTTATTCCCTGGTTTAGGGAAAATAGGTAGGATTTACTAGATGATTGCAAACTGCTATATAACTATTTGTCTTAGTTTCCCTAATCTACTAATCTGGCCTTACTTGCTTATCTCTGCAGGAGTCCCTGGATTCTAATACCAGATCCCCCCTGACGAGTGTGGAACTTTAACAGTGATTTCTCAACCAGCTTCATTAAATGAATCATCTGTCAAAAAAGGATGACCAGCCAAAACCTCTTTGGCTCAGTGGATAGAGCCTTGGCCTGGGGACTGAAAGGTCCCAGATTTGATTCTGGTCAAGGGCATGCACATTGGTTGCGGGCACATCCCCAGTAGGGGGCGAGCAAGAGGCGGCTGATCGATGTCTCTCTCTTCGATGTTTCTAACTTTCTATCCCTCTCCCTTCCTCTCTGTGAAAAATCAATAAATTAAAAAAAAAAAAAAAAGGATGACCACATCTTCTTACATCACCATTAGACTGAAATGAAAGGAGCCCTGGCTTTTCTTCTCTGAACTCCTATTGATCCCTGAAACACTAATTCAAACTTTACCTCCTCCATGAGGCCTTCCTAGTCTTTTCTGGCCAGGTGGAGTTGGTGATCCCATCAACCAGTGCAGTTTCTCCCAGAACCAGGAAGCTGTCTTAAATAGACTTTGAAGCTCCCAAGGAGCTACCAGTTTACAATCAGGAGTTCAATAAATACCTGCTTAATGAATACCGATTTCTTTGTTTGCATTCGTACATGCGTCTTGTGTGATTCTGAAAAGGATGTAAGGCATGAAATCTCTTTCTATTAAAAGATCATGCTGGGATGTAGTCATAAACCAGCAGTCACCAACCGATGGTACTAGGACCACTCGTGGTCTGTGAGGTCTGAAAGGTTGGCGACCGCTGGTCATAAACAATACAAATAGAATGGGGTTTTATTTATTTCAAAAATGTAAATTTCATTGATGTGGACAGAAAGTGGCCACATTATAAACCTGACAAGTTCAGGAGAAGTCTGCATAGCAACCTTGCAAACTCAGAACCCTAAAGTAATCACAAAAGGTGGTCTGAAATTAAAACTTTTTACCTAAAAGCAGTTCATGTTGTAGGCTAGCATCTTCCCTGATGACGGTCAATGTTTACCAAACTATGCCTATCTGTTGTCTTGCATCTACTATAATATTTCTTTGAAATGGCAGGGTAACTTCTCTTCTACAGAGCACCACCAGTGCACCAGGGCGGCAACCATAAATCCTCTCATTGTTATTGTTATCATGTTAATTATTGACTGTAAATTGTCCTGTACCCACCTATATAAAATAAGTATGTCTGGCTTTTTACTTTTTATCCAATCCCAGAGGTTTTCCACACCTTCTGGCTTTACTTTCTCCCCTCCCTAATCTAGCACCAATGAATTTCAGGTAATCTACATAAACCTCTTCTGATTGTAATTTATAAATAAGGTGCAAAACTGGCATTCTCTGGAGCATTATCTCTATCCCCTGAGATTTTGCTTCGCAGCAATTTTCAGTGTGGCCCAAGTAAAGTCACAAAAATTCTCTATAGGTTTTAATGTTTTTCTTTGCTGACATTTACTTGGCATAGTGCGCAGGATTCCAATGCTCACCCAGGACTACCCTGCAGCCCCGGACCTGTGCTAGGATCCAGCGAAGGGCCCGTTGAGTCTGCCAGCTCCCTGCCTATTGGGTAAACTTGGGTAAATTCTCTTGGATCCGGGACCTTCCCTTGCTTGTGGTAGAGAGACTTTATTTGAGCTGTATTTTTAAATCCTGGAGGTTAAAGGTTAACAGAATACAGGCTAAAAAGTGAGACAGAAAAAAATGCGTGGCTGGTTTTTAACTTTGGTTTTTCTTATTTTTGTTTTCATTTTTCATCCTCACACCAGGATATTTTTCCCATTGATTTTTAGACTGGAGAGGGAGGAGAGAGAGAGAGAGAGAGAGAGAGAGAGAGAGAGAGAGAGAGAGAGAGAGAGAGAGAGAGGAGAAACATTAATGTGAGGGAGATATAGCAATTGGTTGCCTCCAAATATCTTCAAAAGTTTGCTCAGACTGCAGATATATTGGAAAAAAATAACAACAAACTAAAATTGACATGGAAAGTCTATCTCTAAGGCTGAAAACTCCCAGACCCCAGCCCTCATTAATACTAATAGGAAGCCTTTACATGCAAGTGATTTACAGAAATGGGAAGATTTAACTAGAAATTATATCAACTTAAATGGCCGAAATGCAGTTGTCATTGGGTGCCTAAATTAAATTTTTGCATACAAAAATTCAGAAAATGCCAGCTCTAAAATTAAACTGAATGAATGGGAAGTGTATCTTGATTTGGAAATTAGAATCTTCTGAAGAGAGGGACAGATAAATTCTTAAAGAAATTAATAACAAAGTTTAGAGACTGTCTCTGAACTATTCTGAAGCTAATAACTACATCCTATTTTCTCCCTTCTGTAGCTCTTCCACTTTATCTTTTGCTCTCTCAGCTTCTTTGTCTAGACTTGTTCTTCCCCACCCTTCTTCCTTCCTTTTCTATCCCCTCCACTATTTGTTCCATACTGACTGAAGGGAAAATGAGAATAGGAATTCTAACACTTCCCTTTGGAGAAAAGTTGATCTCAGCTAGAGAGGAACCAACAATTGTTTCCAATTTTCTCGGGGACCCTGGTGGTTTTACAACAAAATTTAACTGTTAAAACATGTATGGCCTAACTGGTTTGGCTCAGTGAATAGAGAGTTGGCCCGTGGACTGAAGGTTCCCAGGTTCAATTCCAGTCAAGAGCATGTACCTTGGTTGCAGGCAGGCACATCCCAGTAGGGGGTGGGCAGGAGGCAGCTGATCAATGTTTCTAACTCTATTCTTCTCCCTTCTCTTTGTAAAAAATCAATAAAATATATTTTTAAAACAAACAAAAAATAACAACATGTAATTCTGGCTGTGAGAATAAACAAATCAGCTTTTCTGTCGAAGAAGAGTTTTGACAGCTGCCATTTTGGACTGCATGACTTGGCAGCTGCCATGTTGGCCACAAGGCTCACAGTTCCCCCCAGGGGCCACCATCTTGAAACAGCAAAGGCCAACTCCTCCCTTTCAATTAGCCAATCATGTAAGACTGTGCACCTGAGCTCCAATCAAGAGCAAGGGACAGATCACATGCATCAGAGATTATAAACGGCTTCTAGACCATATGTGTGCACCCTTCTATGTAGAAGTAAAGATGTTTGCTTTGCTGCCTGGCTCCCAAGTATGTTTTATATTCTATCAGAACCCCTGACTTGGGGGACTCGCCTTATTTCTAACAATTTGGGAGTATGTCTGGGATACCGTCTGTCACCATAGGGAAAATGGACCCCTCTTCTGAGGCGGTGCACCCCACTGCCAAGTTGCAGCAGCCTGGGTGAGGAGGGACGGCCATTACCCCTGAACCGACTACGAGCATGAGCAATGCAGGAAGGGCCTAAAGAAGACGTGTGGCAATCAGGTAATCTCATACATGAGCCACGGTAGGAAATGGAATGGGTACTACTTTGGTGATTGGGTGTCCTCAGAGGTCAGGCATATGTGACTGGGATGTGTATATCTTAGGTATTTTAAAATAAAATATTAATCTAAGTTTGCCCCATATGAAAAATCTAGAGGAGAGATTTGAATCTATTAGTTAAATATGTCTTATATTTTATTTGAGATATGCCCTTAAAATATAAATTACTAATATGAGAAATGCTAAGTATTTAACTTGCCACCTAAAATTTGAGGCTTCTAAAAATTAAAAGTCAAAGTAAGATGGGAGAAATTATATGGTTGTAAAAAATGCATAAAGTATAGAAATTCATTTTTGAGAAAAATAATTCTTGTACTTTCTCTGAAAAAAAAAAATAGTTCAAAATATATTGTAATCTTTATGTGTAATATGTGTGGTAAAATTTCACCTAGGATATAATATTTTATTGGCCTGATTTAAAAAAGAGGATTAATTGGTCTGAACCAAATTTTTAATATTAAAACCAGTTTACATTTAATGTCTTTTAGAATAATTACAAAAAGTGTGTTGATAAGTGTTAATCTAAGAAATGTTGGATGTTTACTTTTTTGGTAAATTATTGAAAAATTAAAGTTTCTAAGAATGAAGAATTCTAATACATTTTTTTTAAACAAAGGTCTGTACCAATTGCTGATGGTGTGACAGAAAGAAAGAATATTGGAATGGAGATGCTTAATAGAAGGACTAAGGCATGGTTATGCATTCTGAAGTAAAAAGAAGGTGGTTTCTAAAGGTGGTTATTTCTGGAAGTTGTAAAATATTTTTGAAAGTTGTGAGAATGTCTGTGGAAATTATAAAAAGTTTATAAAAAATGTTAAAAGGAAATTTATTAAATGATTAAATGATACAGGTCAGGACAGAGAAGGGAAACTGAAATATTAAAACAACAGTTTGCAACCATCTAAAAAACTCTGTCTTCCTTAAACCAAGGACACTTAAGAGTCAATGATTTGCATTTTGTCTCCCTAAACAGAGAGTAAATAGCTTAAGCCAGAGTACTCAGGAAGACTGATGGGAGAAATCCAAATAATGTCATTTGTTGTCCACACTCAAGAACAAATGAAGTTAGGAAATAAGCCTTATTTGGTTAGTTCTTCTCTAGTAAAATAATTATTTATTGTGTATTTCATAAAATGACCATCTTTTAATCATATGAATTGAAGTTTGCTGGCATATGTTCCTGTCTAATACACTTTAATATATAAAATTTTGGTAAAATCAAGTTTGACAACCTTCCTAGAGTTTGCATTTTAAGACAAGTGTTTTTTTACCTAGAGTTGGCTGTAGGCGATTCCAATAGGCCCTAGAATGCCTCAAGATCTTCCTACAGTGGAAACTAGGAACCAATTTCTTAATAACTATGTACTGGTTAACTCTTCTACTTTAATCTCTCTCAGGTTAGAAGGCCTCCTGACCCAAGGCCCTCCTCTTGAGTTTCCAGTTTATCGCCATCAACCAGAAGACTACATTTGTTCTAATCAAGATTTGGAAGGAAAGCAAGCTGGAACCCTTGTGGGATGGACCTTACCTGTCTTGCTTACCACAGAGACTGCTGTTCGGACTGCAGAGCAAGGTTGGACCCATCACACACAGGTTAAGGGCAGACACACCTCAACTTGAACAGCCATACCAGGACATATCCCCTTTAAAGTGATGCTAAAAACTGTGAGCTGTCTTAATAACCACCATGTACTGGGCTCTATTTGCTTAAGGAATCTGGAAAATTTCAGGGACTTACAATGTGGGCTGGATAAATGTGTACAATCTGGATTATGCTTACCCAGTTAAGTTATTGGTTATAGAGAACTTGAGTGACTTGGATATTTCAGCCTTTAGGTCAAAAGATTGGCTAGGACTAGATTTTACAAGACAAGATCCCCTAGGCCACTGCCACCACCATGTAAATAGAAGTAGAATATAAGGGAATGAATGCTTGGGTGGAATGGATTAAATATTATGTACATGCCCTGAATAAAAACAGATGTTATGCTTTCGTGGCAGGAAGGCTAGAGACACAAGTGATCCCATTCCCATTCGGTTGGACCTCAGACAGTAACGGGATGGAATGTGTGCTTGCCTTGTACCCAGAGGAAATCACCCGGGAAAACGCTTCCTGTAAGACTCTCACCCTGTTGTTCCCATTCAACGGAGGTAAAGAGCTAAGACGCCCTCCCCAAAAAACAATCCAGCCCGTTCTCCAATGTAAACTATATTTCCTGTCTCTCAAGGAGGGGAAAAGTGCTCAGAGTTTATGAGAAATGTATCCGGATATATAAATGGTCAAGTATCCTCAGAAGCCCATTGTGCTGCACTGTTGGTACCCCGTGCTGATGTCTGAAGTGTGATGGGGGACCCTGACTTGTGGCCTTGCCCAGCAAATGGATTGGACCTTGCACTCTGATACAACTGGCTATCCTTTTCACGTTGGCATATGGTAAACCTTTTTCAATGGACAGGCAGACTAGGAAGAGGAAAGAGAGTCTAAGGATTTCTTTTGATCCCCATATATACACATTGGGGTTCTAGGAGGAGTGCCAAGGAGTTTAAGGCTAGAAATCAGATTCCTGCAGGGTTTGAGTCTGTCCTGTGTTGGTAGCCCACTGTGAACAAGAATGTGGTGGAGTATATTTTCTACAACCAGCACAGGCTCCTTAACTACATTTCAGACGCAGTTAAAGGGATAGTGAACAGCTAGATGCCAGCAGCAGGGGGCCCTAGGAGAACAGGCAGAAGAAGGAGGAAGATATGTAATGTTGGGGCCAGTGCTGTACATTCATCCCTGACAACACAGCCATAGATGTCACTGAGACCCCACAGGCATCAGCAACTTCACAAGTGAGCTGGAGCCTGGGACCAAGGATCCTTTCTCTGATGCACTAGAGCAATGGTCAGTAAACTCATTAGTCAACAGAGTGACAAACAGCGGCTCATCAGCCACAGTTTGCCGACCACTGCACGAGAGCAATGGTGTCCACTTCACCCCTTTAATTAGGAGTTACAGTGATGGGATGTCACATCAACCCATGTCTTACCCAAGGGTTAACTGAAACCACATTGATCAAACAGAAAATTAGTCTCCTCCTAGACATTGCAAAGCATGAAAGTCAATGAATGTCAGCCGAGTTTGAAGACAAGAGTTTAAATAAAGAAAAGGGGGGAATTGTGAGTGAACAAATCATCTTTTCTGTCAAAGAATAGTTAGGCAGCTGCCATTTTGGACTGCATGACTTGGCAGCTGGCATGTTGGCCACATGGCTTTCAGCTCCCCTGGGGGCCACCATCTTGAAACAGCAAAGGCCAAGCCCTCCCTTTTAATTAGCCAATCACAAAAGACTGTGCGCCTGAGCTCCAAACAAGAGCAAGGGACAGGTCACGTGTGTCAGATTATAAAGCCGAGCAGTCCACCTGTTTGGTGTGTATGTGCTTCCAGACCATGTGTGTGCACTCTTCTATGTAGAAGTAAAGGTGTTTGCCTTGCTGCCTGGCTCCCGAGTATGTTTTATATTCTATCAAAACGCCTGACTTGGGGAGCTCACTTTATTTGTAACACTGGCTATTCTAACCTATTCCAATTAATATACCAACTGGTTTCAGGGGGCAAAAGCAACAAAATTACTAAATAAGCTTCTCAAGAAAACTGTCCATTTTAAAGACTATAGGAAACTAAAACAGGATTTAGAAAAAGGAAACAAGGGTGTTTCCTCTTCTCACTGATCATTTGGGAGAAGTTCAAATTATCATACAAAGGGAAACCACTGAGACCCCAGTATATACTGGGGCTACTTTATTTTTGTTAACCACACCCAATTAATTGCCTTCTTCAGAGTAAAGCTTCTGTATAAATGACAGGAGTATTTAACTAATGTCTGTTTTTTAATCAAAACCTGTTTCCTTCCAACTAGAAATCAGTGATGCGCACATATGCTTTTTACAGAATATGTATTTAGAATTAAATGAACCAGATACTGAACCAAAGGGGAAAATTATTATTTTAAAGGAATCGCCTAAGAGGAAACTAATCTTAAGACTGAATATTTGCTAACCATCTTTTCTTCATTCTTAACTTCCTTGAGAGCCTAAGAGACAGCTTAACAGGGTACCCACCCTACTCATAATGGCCCAAAACATTCCAGACTTGCAGAGATGCCTTTAACTCTGGGATTGCTACATGTGTCTCTCTGGAAATGGGAAAGCAATCCACAGTGCCTTGAGAATCCCTTTTTGGGGTACATACTCAACAAATGGGAGAATTTTTACCCTGAGTCCCTCAAGAAAAGGCTAATCTTTTGTAACACAGACTGATCCCAATGTAAAGAGAGCAATGGAGAAGTGTGGCCAGTTAATGACAACATTTTCTTGCAGCTAAGATCAGTTTTACCATTCCCAAGAAAAAATGAACAGAGGTTCCATTTATCTAAAAGTGTTATGGTTCTCAGAGGCGAACCTAAACTATGTGCTGTCTGCAAACTAGAAAAATGTGCCCAAATGGCAAGAAACATCCCAAAAATTGGGTAAATGGATTTATCAGTCCCTTGTTGAGGTATTAAAGTACTTTCCTTGTTTTATATATGCCATCTTTATAAGACTAAAGACATAGTTCCAGAATATCTAAAGCCCACCAAATCCTTTTACCTTCCCCAAACCTCTCCAGTTCATCTCAAGAGATCTATGGATAATTGGCTTTATGAAACCAAAGTCCCAGGACCTTTGAAATGCAAATATTTGGTCTTCACCAAGAACTCTTATCTGGACCATTTTTAAAAATACAAATTTCTGAAAGGTTATTCTTATCAAAAATAAAAAAAAGAATCTAAGCAAGCAACTTTAATTATTTCAACTATTTCTTTATAAATTAGTGAATATTTTTTCTTTCCTTTTTATTTTTTTATAGTATTTTTTACTGATTTTTTATAGAGGAAGGGAGAAGGATAGAAAGTTAGAAACATCGATGAGAGAGACACATACATCAGTTGCCTCCTGCACACCCCCTACTGGGGATGTACCCGCAACCAAGGTACATGCCCTTGACCAGAATCAAACCTGGGACCCTTCAGTTCGCAGGCCGACGCTTTATCCACTGAGTCAGGGCCCTTTTTATTTTTTTAAATTAGTGAATTTCTATTAAAGTCATTGAATATCTAGATATTTTGAAATAATGTGTAATACTGAAACACTGATTGCTAAACAAGTCTTAAGGTCATCTGCTTTTGGTTTTTTATTGTCTAAAGTCTGTAAAGTGGATTTGGAGCTGCTGATGTAGCCTTGTGCTTTGTTGAACATGTATTTCTTAAAAGTAAGAGTGTGTTTAAAATGTGCTCATAAACATCAATCTTAGGAATGCTGGTTGTTTACTTTTGGTCATCATTGGAAATTGAGGTTTCTAAGAGTTAAAAGTTCAAATTAAGGGGAG
>PVJN01044362.1:0-17358 GCA_004026805.1 Lasiurus borealis | reverse complement strand
CGTGGCTGGCGGGGCGTGGCTGGCGGGGCGTGGCTGGCGGGGGCGGGGCGGGGCGGGGCGGGGCGGGGCGGCGCAGGCCCGCGGGACTCACTCACTCTAACGAGCCTCCATAGTCTTCGGAGAACAAGTTCTCCACGTTGAGGTGGAGGACCTGCAGGTTGAGGGCGTGCGGCAGGCAGCGGGCGTAGACCACCAGGTCGTCGGCGCTGCTGATGAAGACGCACATTTCCTGGAACAGGCTCATGACCTCCGTGGCGAAGCCCGGGTCGTGCGTCTCGAACACGCAGGTGCACAGCTCCGAGAAGCAGATCTGCACCTCGTCGCGGGCCGCCCGCTGGCTCAGGCCCCGCAGGCACTCGGTGATGTCCTGCCGCAGGTCGGGGGCCAGCGGGAAGCCCCAGGCCTCCTGCAGCAGGCCGGCCACGCGCTCCGTGGAGAAGCCGAACAGAAAGAGTGCCGTCTGCGCCAGGTAGCAGGGCGCCTCCGTCACGGCGGCCGAGACCAGCTGGGCGGCGCTCCCGATGCGGGGGTGCGGCGGCTCCTGGGAGGCCCTGAGCAGGTGCCACAGCGCGGCGCAGCACTCCTGCACCGACTCGTGCGGGAAGACCCAGCGGGCGCCGTTCCGGCGCAGCAGCCGCACTCTCACCCAGGCCAGGGCGTGCGCCTCGGACACGCCGTTCCTGCGCAGGTCCCGGGGCCGGAAGACGAACCTGCCCGCCCACGTGCCCTCGGCCGCCAGGGCGCACAGGCAGCGGAGCTGGCTGCGGCGGTGGCCCAGGGAAGAGCCCGTGCGCTCCGGCTGGAACACGCCGGTGAGGAAGGAGGCGTAGAGGCTCGTGGTGGTTCGGTGGCGCACCTCGAGGGGCCGGCGCCGCCGCAGCTGCTGCCTCAGGCACACGCACACCAGCCAGCACACCAGCGGGTACCGGCACAGGATGAGCAGCGGGCCGCCCCGCGCCACGCTGAAGGCCCGGGCCGCCTGCTTCTTGTCCGGGAAGAAGAGGGAGAAGTACAGCCACTTCTGGTGGCCCTGGAAGCCGGGCAGGTGCACGAGCACCGGCCGGCGCAACAGGTGGTAGAACTTGCGCAGCCCCTCGGCGCCCAGGGAGACGAGCAGCGAGGCCTCGGGCAGCAGCGCCCTCTGCAGGACGCCGCGCAGCACCACGTGCACCGGCCGCGGCCGCTCCCAGTCGCCGCACGGCTCGCAGTCCAGGTCCACGTCCACGTCCACGCTCAGGCCCTCCAGGCCGTCCACGATGAACAGGATCTTCTCGGGCTGCGAGAAGACGTCGCGGATGGGCTCGGAGGACTCGGGCCAGTCCGCGGACAGGAGGCCCGCCAAGCTGGCCGCGCCCAGGCCGTTGAGCTCGGGGCAGCTGAGGAAGAAGACGAAGCTGAAGCGGCTCGTCCAGAGGTGGCCCTCGGCCCAGCGCAGCATCACCCGGCGCAGCAGCGTGGTCTTCCCGATCCCCTGCGTGCCGCCCAGCGCCACGGTGACCGAGTGCTCGCCCGCCGCGTCGGCCGCAAACGCCGAGCTCAGGCTCTCGTATTCGGCCTTGATGCACTCGGCGTACACGCTCTCGGGCACGGCCAGGCACGTCTCGTTCTTCCAGAGGTCGGAGAACTTCTTCTCCATGTGGCTTTTATACGGGTTGATCTTAGCTGCGTTCAGGGGGGCAGAATACAAGGCGATTTTGTGTTTATTTTTTTTAATGATTTTTATTGATTAGTTGCAGAGAGGGAGAGAGAGGGAGAAACATCCATCAGCCGCCTCCTGCACACTCCCCACTGGGGATGCGCCCACAACCAAGGTTCGTGCCCTTGACCGGAATCGAACCTGGGACACTCTATCCCCTGAGCTACACCGGTTAGGGCACAAGACAAATTTTAAAAAATGGAACTCCCGTTTGACCCAGTGATTCCACTTCTAGGAATGTAACCCAAGAAACCAGCAACACGCATCAGAAAGGACATAGGCACCTCTCTGTGCATAGCGGCACCATTCACCACAGCTAAGGTTTGGAAACAGCCAAAACCAGTTTGGCTCAGTGGATAGAGCATCGGCCTGCGGACTGAAAGGACCCAGGTTCCATTCCAGTCGAGGGCAGGTACCTTGGTTGCGGGCACATCCCCAGTAGGAGGTGTGAAGGAGACAGCTCATTGATATTTCTCTCTCATGGATGTTTCTAGATCTCTATCCCTCTCCCTTCCTCTCTATTAAAAAAAAATCAATAAAATATATATAGATATATTTTTTTAAAAAAAAAAGGACTGGTGATTAAAAAAAAAAGATTTGAAAGAGCCTAAGTGCCCATCAGCAGGTGAGTGGATTAGAAATCTGTGGTACAGCTGCACCATGGAACACTACGCTGTGGAAAAGAGAAGGAACTCTTACCATTGGCAGCAGCCTGGATGGACCTGGGGAGCATTGTGCTGAGCGAAATAGGCCAGTCGGAGAACGATAAATACCACATGACCTCACTCATTTGTGGGATATAAGGATCAACATCAAATGATGAACTAAAGTAGACCCAGAGATGAAACTGGTTTGTCTCAGTGGATAAAGCTTCAGCCTGTGCGGACTGAAGGGTCCCGGGTTCAATTTCGGTCAAGGGCATGTACCTTGGTGGCGGGCACATCCCCAGTGGGAGGCGTGCAGGAGGCAGCTGATCGATGTTTCTCTCTCCTCGATGTTTCTAACTCTTTATCCCTCTCCCTTCCTCTCTGTAAAAAAGCAATAAAATCTATTTTTAAAAAAGGGTGGACAACTGTCCTCTGGACTTCCCCTGGCAGACTCTGAGTCCCAGGCCAGCTCCTGGGACAGCATGGACTTACCGTGGGTCTGAAACATGGGACACGGCTGAGGTCACCTGTCTGTCTCAGACACCAGGCACCGGCCGGCTGTCACGGGCTGGGGATGGGTGCAGCGGCCTTGTCATTTTTCTGCCACCGCCACGTCTCCCCTTGCTTGACCCCATGACCCATTCTCAGTGGAAGGAAGGGTGACCAGGACGATATCACCTTTGTTACTGCAAGCTCCCGGAGACCCCCTCCTTGTTGTGAGTTGCCAGCACATGCTCCTCCCTCCCCACCTCAGGTCCCACCTCTGCATCCCACACTTACTTTCTCTTTTTTAAAATATATTTTATTGATGTTTTACAGGGAGGAAGGGAGAGAAACAGAGTTAGAAACATCGATGAGAGAGAGACATCGATCAGCTGCCTCCTGCACACCCCCTACTGGGAATGTGCCCACACCAAGGTACATGATCTTGACCGGAATCGAACCTGGGATCCTTCAGTCCGCAGGCCGACACTATCCACTGAACCACACTGGTTTCGGCCATTTTTTTTTTTTTTAATTTCAGAGAGGAAGGGAGAGGGAGAGATAGAAACATCAGTGAGGAGAGAGAATCATGGATCGGCTGTCTCCTGCACGCCCCTATTGGGGATCAAGCCTGTGCCCTTGACCGGAATCGAACCTGGGAGCCTTCAGTCAGCAGGCCGGTGCTCTCTCTCCGCTGGGCAGAACCAGCTAAGGCCATACTTATTTTTTTAATTTAATAAATCTTTATTGTTTAGATTATTACCATTGTTCCTCTTCTCCCCCCGCCCATAGCTCCCCTCCACCCGGTTCTCACCCCACCCTCCGCCCGTACCGCCCGCCCCGAACTCAGCCACAGGCGCCACACTCACTCCTGATCTCGTCCTTGGCCTTGGCCCAGAGGTCTGTGCGATTGACCTGCGGAAACAGCCTCAGCGCCACCTCCCAGGCCCGTGGGCCCGGGTAGTGCCG
The DNA here is from genome assembly GCA_004026805.1 of Lasiurus borealis. Taxonomy (NCBI): domain Eukaryota; kingdom Metazoa; phylum Chordata; class Mammalia; order Chiroptera; family Vespertilionidae; genus Lasiurus; species Lasiurus borealis. The sequence goes on along the minus strand of PVJN01044362.1, from coordinate 13,563 downwards.
GCACAGCAGCGTGGCCAGCTCTTCCCGGGAAGCCTTCTTCAGCTCCGGCCACGGGATGGGCCCCAGGTCGGACTGCTGCGGCTCCTGCTTGAGGAGCTCCTTGAATTTCCCGAACTCTTTCTTCTTCAGCTCCTTCAGGTACCACAGCAAGCAGAAGTCGGAGAAAAACGGCTCGGCCATCGCCTCCCGGGGCTGTGATGCAGGCTCCTTTGGAGCGGGCGGAGGGGAGGCGGGAATCTTCCAAAACAAGGAACAGGCGATTCCTGGGGAAGCAGGAGGGGAGGCGAGAGTTGCATCTCAGCCTGGGGAAGGAGGTTAAGGCTGTTATTTACAATACAGGCCGGTGCACAACTTCATGCACAGTCCAGGGGAAGGGACTGTGGGAGGTTGGCTGTGGGAGGGCATTGACCCCCAGGGGCAGTTCCTGTGTTGAGTGTCTGCCCCGTGGGTGTCATAGCCACTGGTCAACCAACCATTCAGTTGGCCCATCTTAAGGGTGGCTTAGGCTTTTATATATAAGAAAGCCAAGATATGGCACCAACGCCAGCGTCACTGACAGACGGAGGGATAAAGAAGATGGGTGCGGTCTGGGGGCGTGGCTCAGTGGTGGAGCATCGGCCTAGAACAAGGAGCTCACCGTGTGATTCCCAGTCAGGGCACATGCATGGGCTGTGGGCGCGACCCCTGGTGTAGGGGGTGCAGGAGGCAGCTGATCAATAACTCTCTCTCTCTCTCATCACTGATGTTTCTATCTTTCTCCCTCTCCCTTCCTTTCTGAAACCAATCAATAAAAATGTACTTGAAAGAAAAAGAAGATGGGATGTAGCCCGGGCCAGTGTGGCTCAGTGGATTGAGTGTCCTCCTACGGACTGAAGGGTTCCAGGTTGGATTCCTGTCAAGGACACACACTCGGTCGCAGGCTCAAACCTGGTGCCGGTCAGGAGGCAACGAATAGACGTGTCTCTCACATCGATGTTTCTCTCCCCATTTCTTCCCCTCCCTTCCACTCTCTCTGAAAACCCACCAAAAAAAATATCCTCAGGTGAGGATTCATAAATTTAAAATAAAAAAGGAAACGTGGTGCATATGTACAATGGAATATGACTCGGCCAGAAAATGAATGACATCTTACCTGGATGGGCCTGGAAGGTTTTATTTTTTTATATGTATATTTTATTGATGTTTTACAGAGAGGAAGGGAGAGGGAGAGAGAGTTAGAAACATCGATGAGAGAGAAACATCAATCTGCCGCAACCAAGGTACATGCCCTTGACCGGAATGGAACTTGGGACCCTTCAGTCCACAGGTCGATGCTCTATCCACTGAGCCACACCAGTTTCAGCAGTTGATTGGTTTTTGTTAATTCTCACCTAAGGACATTTTTCCCATTGATTTTTTTAGAGTGAGTGGAAGGGAGTGGAGAGAGAGGAGGAGAGAGGAGGAAAGAGAGAGAGAAACACCAATGTGAGAGAGACACATTGATTGGTGGCCTCCCACATATGCCCCTATTAGGATCAAACCTGCAACCCAGCTACATGCCCCTGACTCGGAATCAAACTATGACCCTTCAGGGCGGAGACGGGCCCTCTGACCCGAGGCCACACCAGCCAGGGCTGGAAGAGGTTTCTCTAGATTTTTTTAATAACGTGAATGCCGCCGCTGTGAACAGCTCTCACCTGCGCCCAAGCCGACAAGCAGACTTTCTCCCGGTTTAGAGCTCAGGGCGGAAACAGGTGCAGCGAGTTTCTGGCCATCCCCGCCCCCTCCCCCGGCACCCTGCGAGCGTCTCTGGGCTGAACCACGCTGCCCATCCACAGTCCATGCCGGCTGAGCCAATGGCCATGACAGAGGGAAAGGGAGCTGACCTGAGAGCCAAGCTGGCCAAAACCGGGGTGGCTCCCTAGACAGAGCATGGGCCTGCGGACTGGAGGGTCCCAGGTTCGATTCCAGTCAGGGGCAGGGAGCTGGGTGGCGGGCACATCCCCAGAGAGGGGCCTGCAGGTGGCAGCCAACCCATGATTCTCTCTCATCACTGATGTGTCTAGCTCTCTCTCCCTCTCCTTTCCTCTCTGAAGTCAATGAAAATACGTTTTGCTTTTAAATAGAGAGGGAGGAGAAAATGTACTCAAAGCACATTCAGGTCTTCCTCTTGTTTGGGAACAGATAGATTTTATATATATATATTATTGATTTTTTACAGAGAGGAAGGGAGAGGGATAGACAGAAACATCGATGAGAGAGAAACATCGACCAGTCGCCTCCTGCACGCCCCCTACTGGGGATGTGCCCGCCACCAAGGTCCATGCCTTGACCAGAATCGAACCAGGTTGACGCTCTATCCACTGAGCCACATGGGTTTCGGCCTTACATTCAATTTAAAAAATGGTTGGGCCAAGACCGGTTTGGCTCAGTGGATAGAGCGTTGGCCTTCGGACTGAAAGGTCCCAGGTTCGATTCTGGTCGGGGGCAGGCACCTTGGTTGCAGGCACATCTCCAGTGTGGGACGTGCAGGAGGCGGCTGATGGATGTCTCTCTCTCATCGATGTTTCTGGCTTTCTATTTCTCTCCCTTCCTCTCTGTAAAAAATCAGTAAAATATATTTAAAAAATGGTTGGTAGGCCCTGCCAGGGAAGGCGGGTTGATTAGAGCCTCGTTCTGAGACAGCAAGGTTGCATTTCATCCCCAGCCAGGGCGAGTACAAGAGCAACCAAGAAAGGCATGGATGAGTGGAACAACAAATCAGTGCTTCTCTCTCTCTCTCTCTCTCTCTCTCTCTCTCTAATAAATAGATAAATAAATTTTCACAGTTAAAATAGGAAACTTTGCTTTATGTTTATGGGCATTTTATCCCCATTAAAAAAAAAAAAACAAACACGGCCAAATCAGTTTGGCTCAGTGGATAGAGTTTCGGCCTGTGGACTGAAAGATCCCGGGTTCGATTCCAGTCAAGGGCACATCCCCAGTAGGGGGTGTGCAGGAGGCAGCTGATGGATGTCTCTCTCTCATCGATGTTTCTAGCTCTCTATCCCTCTCCCTTCCTCTCTGTAAAAATTAATAAAGTATGTATTTTAAAATAAAATAAAAATAAGCACTGCTCTCTCTCTGCTTTTCTAGCTGAAATCGCCTTGTGCCCCCTGATGCCGGCAGGTTGCCCCCGCCCCGTCCCCCCCCCGTCACCCCCGTCCCCCGCCGACCCCCCGCCGCCATCCCCCGCCGCCCCCCACCGTCCCGCCGGTGGGTGGGCTTCGGGCACATGAGGCCCAGAACCTGGGCGCTGGAAGCCAGTCCCCATCTCACACCCCACTTCCCTCCCCTCTGTCATTCGCCCCAAACCTGTCCCATCCGGCTCCCCAGGTTCCATGTGTCTCCCCGTCAGAACCCAGAGACCGACCAAGGAGGCTTGGACTTGGGGGGTCTCCATCCCTTCCCCTGAGGTCCCACAGCCCAGGTCCTGCAACTCTGCCTCTGCCTCCGTCTTCATTTTACATATTGTTTTAAATGTGTTGATGAGAGGGAGGGGGGGAAGAGAGAGAGAGAGAGAGAGAGAGAGAGAGAGAGAGAGGGAGAGAGAGAAAGCTGCTGTCCTCCTTCTGCCTACGTTGGTCCCTCTGTTGGTTCTTGATGCGCCGGAGAACCAAGCCTGCATCCTTGGCGCCTGGGAAGACGCTCTTGGCATCTGAGCCACCGGCCAGGCTGCGATTCCGGGGAGGAAACCGGAAACCGCCCTCTGTGCTCGCACCCACGTGGGCGTCCCTAGAGGTGCTGGGCGCCCCCTCTCTCCGCCAGTGCCAAGGCCTTCCCCTCAGAGCACCTTCCCACCACCAAGCGGCCCGCTGGGTTCTTTTGGTGCCCCCACCTCATTCTTTATGCACAAGAGGCCTGCGGTCAGGGCAGGGCAGAAAGGGGGGAGAGAGGGGCAGAGAGAGAGAGAGAGAGAGAAGAGGAAGAGGGAGGGAGGGAGGGAAGAAAGGAAGGGAGGGAGGGAGGGAGGGGAAGGAGGGAGAGGAGGGAGGGAGGGTGGAAGGAGACATCCTCACCCAATCCGGCAGCTGGTCCTCAGGCTGGTCCCCATCAGAGAGCATCTGTGGGCACCAAGACTATAAGGCCCTGCCTGAGCTTTGATTGGCTGGGGCGGCTCCCCTCCCATGGGCCGGTGCCACTCGGGTTGATGGGCTCGGAGGCGATGGGAAACACTTGCGGCTGGTTTCAGGTGCGAAGCATCCTCAGCCTCTCCCCTGCACCGCCCAGGGCCTCTCCCCTGCACCGCCCAGGGCCTCTCCCCTGCACAGCTCAGGGCCTCTCCCCTGCACCGCCCAGGGCCTCTCCCCTGGCACCAGCGAGCTCTGGCCTCAGCCCACAGTCTGCTGTGGCGGGCACTCTGCTGTCACCTGAGGCCTGCTCCCCCTACTGCCCCCTGCCGGGGCAGTTATATATATTACTGACGTCAGAGAGGAAGAGAGGGCGAGGGAAACATCAGTGAGGAGAGAGAATCATGGGTCGGCGGCCTCCTGCACGCCCTACACCTGGGATGGAGCCTGCAACCCGGGCCTGTGCCCCGACCGGGAATCGAACCCTGATCTCCTGGTTCCTGGGTCCATGCTCAACCCCGGAGCCTCAGGGTGGGGCGAGAAGTTGTCTTGAACATCTCCTAGAAGCACCTGGAACGCAGCCTTCAGCTATGGGAGGGTGTCAATGACCGAGTGCTCATGGCCATCCAATGACGAGACTTGGACCAGGAGCTCTGGGTGGGAAGGCAGAAGCTAGAATTTGCAAATCTCTCTCTCTCTCTCTCTCTCTCTCTCAATCGGAACACTGAACATGAGCTCTATACTCTTACCAATATTTTTTTATTGATTGATTGATTGAGAGAAATATTAATTTGTTGTTCCATTTATTTATGCTTTCATTGGTTAATTCTTTTTTTCCAATATATTTTTATTGATTTCAGAGAGGAAGGGAGAGAGAGAGAGAGAGAGAGAGAGAGAGAGAGAGAGAGAAACATCCATGATGAGAGAGAATCATGGATCGACTGCTTCCTGCACACCCCCTACTGGGGGTCTAGCCCAGTACCTGGGCATGTGCCCTCGACCAGAATTGAACCCAGGACCCTTGAGTCCACAGGCCGAGACTCTCTCCACTGAGCCCAACCAGCCAGGCCATTTTATAAGGATTCATCATGAGGACCATTTTTTTCATTTCCACCCTGAGTCTACTGGGTTGGCAGACATGATATGTAAGATCTAATGTAGCCCTAACCGGTGTGGCTCAGTGGATAGAGTGTCGGTCTGCGGACTCAAGGGTCCCAGGTTCGATTCCGGTCAAGGGCATAGACCTTGGTTGTGGGCACAACCCCAGTGGGGGGGGGTGTGCAGGAGGCGGCTGATCAATGTCTATCTCTCATCGATGTTTCTAACTTTCTATCCTTCTCCCTTCCTCTCTGTAAGAAATCAATAAAATATATATGAAAATAACAATAATAATAATAACCTCCGTATGCAGTCTCTTCCTTTGCCCCCTCTCTGTGGCCTGAGAAAATCCCATCGTCGGCATCCACACCTGAGGGGGTGAGGTGTGGCCGGCAGGAAGTGAATGAGGCGGGAGGAGCTGCCTGCCCAGTAAAACCAGCCGACCGGCTGGTCGACCTCAAACCCCAACTGTGCCCTCAAGGACAGCAGTCAGAGGCCAGGACTCGGGCCTGAGAGGTGAGTCCATTGGAGGGGGTTCCTCTCACTGTCCGATGTCCTCGGACGGTCTTGGGAAGGGAGGGGCTATGGATGCAGCAGGGGGCTGTCTGGGGCCAACCCCAGGCCCCGGGTGGCAGGGACCGGAGGGAGGGCCACGGGCCTCTGATGCAAGCGGGAGGCAGGACTCAGAGGCTCGGGACCAGGTGGGAGTAAGAATTGGATCCTCCTGCCAAAACCGGTGTGGCTCAGTGGATAGAGTGTTGGCCTGCAGACTGGACGGTCCCGGGTTCGATTCCGGTCAAGGGCATGGACCTTGGTTGCGGGCACATCCCAGTGGGGGGTGTACAGGAGGCAGCTGATCAATGTCTCTCTCTCATCGATGTTTCTAACTATCCCTCTCCCTTTCTCTCTATAAAAAATCAATAAAAGTATATTTTAAAAATATATATTAAAAAAGAAAGAAAGGAATTGGATCCTCCTCATCCCGAGGATCCCGAGTCAGGTCCCAGCTGAGAGGCCCACACACACTTCCTCTGCCTCTCGGGGTCCTCCCCCTGGGGGGAGGACAGCAGGGAGATGCGAAGGGTTTTGGGGGTCTCAGCCAGCACTGCCCACTGCATCTACCAGGGCACCCCCAAATGTCCTTGTGAACTCACGTCCCAGCAGCCCCCTAAGCAAAGGATCAGGAAAGCGACCCAGGCCCGGCTGGGCTGGCTTAGTGGTGAGAGCGGCTGCCGCCCGCCCGCCCTCCCTCCCAAGGCGCTCAGGTTCGATTCCCAACACGTGGGCAGCGTGGAAGCCTGAAGAAACGCTAACTTTCCCGACAGGCAAGCGCAGGGCCTTCCAACGGGAATCAATTTGCGGGGGAGGAGGCTTCTGCAGGAGAGAGAGCCCACACTGGCTTTCTTTCTGGCCTTCAACATCCATCTTAGGCGGCACGCATTTCCTGTGGCTCCGCCCCAGCCAGCGCCCCCCGGGCCGGAGACCCCGGGCACGGGGAGACCTTCTCCGGGCGCCTGGGCCCGCCGGGCGGGCGCAGCCTGTCTCCCTCCCAACCCGCCGGAGGCCCTGGGAGCTCAGGGCTCGGAGCCCTTTCCACCCTGTTTCCCCAAAGACAAGACCGGGTCTTCTATTCGTGTTTGCTCCCCGAGAGGCGCTAGGTCTCATTCTCAGGGGGTCTTATTTTTCCATGAAGAAGAGGACGGTACACATTTATTGCTGAACTAAAAAAAAAAGGAAATTGATTACCTGCCTATAGTATGGTAGTCATTGTCATCACAAACCAGCTCACTGCAGAAACCGGTGTGGCTCGGTGGACAGAGCGGACTGAAAGGTCCCAGGTTCGATTCCAGTCAAGGGTGTGTACCTTGGCTGTGGGCACATCCCCAGTGGGGGGCGTGCAGGAGGCAGCTGATCCATGTCTCTCTCTCATCCATGTTTCTAACTCTCTATCCTTCCCCATTCCTCTCTGTAAAAAAATCAATAAAAAAATATTTTTAAAAAACCAGCTCATGGATGGGCCGCAGCGCAGCTGGAGGTGTTCAGGCAGGGCGAGGTCTCTTTACATCAGGAGTGGGGAGGCCTTATGTTTGAGGGAGGTCTTATTTTCGGGGGAATGCCTGATATGACAGTGAGAGGCAAAACGGGAAGTAGGTCTTATTTTCGGGGGAGGACTTACTTTCGGGGAAACAGGGTATTGATCCTCAGACTGCATCCCCTCGCCCGGGAGGTGGCACATGTCTGTCCTCTAAAGAGGGGGCGTCCTGGGACCCAGGCTCACCGCTCCCTCCTCTCCCTCCACCCCCCAGGCGGTGGCCATGGCCCAGCAATTTAAGGACGCCGCCCGCTGCCCCATCTGCCTCACGTACCCGGAGGACCCGGTGAACCTCCGGTGCGGGTTCAGCTGCCGCCGCCAGTGCCTGCAGCGCCTGCCCCGGGCGCCGGGCGGGGAGGGCGTGCTGTGCCACAACTGCGCCGAGGTGTCCCGAGAGGAGCACATCAAGCCCAACCGGCTGCTGGGCAGGCTGGCGTCCAAGGTCAAGGCCCTGGAGCCCCAGCTGGAGGTCATCCTGAAGATGGACCCCCGGATCCGCAAGTTCCACGGTGAGGCCTGCCTCGGGGCCCGGCCCGGCCTGGCCCTGCAGGGAGGCTCCTCCTTCCGCGGCCTGGGGGACACGGCGTCCGTCCTAGTCCGGGGCTCCCCGAGATTTCTAGTCCCCCACTGCAGACGGGCACAGCTGATGGGGCGGAGTCTGGAGGTTCCAGGCGAGGGGCCGCGGAGGGCAGCTCTAGCCGAGTCTTGCGGTTGTTCATGGGTTTTAAAGACTCTTTTTTTTAATGTATTTTATTGACTTTTTACAGAGATGAAGGGAGAGAGATAGAAAGTCAGAAACATCCATGATGAGAGATATGGATCAGCTGCCTCCTGCACACCCCCTCCCGGGGATGTGCCCGCCACCAAGATACGTGCCCCTAACCGGAATCGAACCTGGGACTCTTCAGTCCACAGGCCGATGCTCTATCCACTGAGCCAAACCGGTTTCGGCTCCATTGATTTTTTAAAAAATATATTTCTTTACTGATTTCAGAGAGGAAGGGAGAGGGGGAGAGAGAAACATCGATGATGAGAGCGAATCATGGGTTGGCTGCCTCCTGCACGCTGGGGATGGAGCCTGCACCCTGGGCCTGTGGCCATGACTGGGATCAAACCTGGGACCCTTCAGTCTGCAGGCAGATGATCTATCCACTGAGCCACACTGGCCAGGGCAAGGACATTTTCAAAGTATTTTTCCTCTTTACTTTTGAATTACAGTGGACATGTGATACCGGTTTGGCTCCGTGGAAAGAGCGTCAGCTTGGGGACCCTTCAGTCCCCAATGAATTTCAAACATTTAATTTTTTTAAAATATATGTATTTTATTGATTTCAGAGTGGAAGGGTAAGGAAGAGAGATAGAAACATCAACAATGAGAGAGAATCACCGATCCATCTGCTGCCCCCTGCACGCCCCCCACTGGGATTCGAGCCGCAGCCTGGGCCCGGCCCAGGCCCTGACCGGGACGGAAAGGTGAGCCCTGGCTCGTAGGCCCATGCTCCCCCCCGGCCAGCCAGGGGCTGAATGTCAGCCGGTGCGGCCCGGAGCAGCGGGGGTTCCAAGTCCCGTCAGTCCGGGGGCTGAGGGCTCCCCCAACCCTGTCCCGCCTGCTGAAGGCGGCCCGCCAGTCGACCTAGCTGAGCGCTTTCTCCCCCCGCGCCTCCCCCCGGCCCCCCGGGCCCCGCCTCCCCGCCTCCTCGCGCTCTGAGACGCGCGTGGGAGAAAGCGGCGAGGCCGCGCCAGCAACAGGCGCACAGGCGCCGCGGTGCGCGGCCCGGGCCCCAGGAAGGAGTGGGCAGGCGCAGCCATGGTCCCCTCTCGCTCCCCTTCTCTCTCAAAGCCAGTAAAAACGTTGGTTTTTCCACGTAAAAGGAAGAAAGCAAACAACAAACGCCAATGGTGGTGGGGGGGGCAGGGTTCCTGTCCCAGGTCAGTGAGGGGCCCGCCTCCCGCCAGCCGCAGGCTCCGTCCCCGCCGCCCCCGGGCTCCGTCCCCGCCGCCCCCGCGGTCGGGGCCCAGGTTGCGGCTGAGCTTCGGACACATCCCTTCTCACCTGCAATAAAGCGCGCGGCCGGCACCCCAGCAGTGCGGGCGGCAACCGCATTTATAAAGAGGCGAGCCCTCGCTGGTGCGGCCCAGTGGATAGCGCGTCAGCCTGCAGACTCAAGGGTCCCAGGTTCGATTTCCCGACAGGGCACAGGCCCAGGATGCAGGCTCCATCCCCAGCAGGAGGGATGTGCAGGAGGGCAGCCGTTCCATGACTGTCCTCATCATGGATGTTTCTACCTCTTTCCCCCTCTCCTTTCTGAAGCATATATATATGTATATATATACACACACACATATACATATACATATATGTATGTATATGTGTATATATATATATATATATATATATATAATTGATTTTTCACAGAGAGAAAGCAAGAGGGATAGTTAGAAACATCAATGAGAGAAACATCAACCAGCTGACTCCTGCACACCCCGCACTAGGGATGTGCTCACAACCAAGGTACATGCCCTTGACCGAAATCGAGCCTGGGACCCTTCAGTCTGCAGGCCAACACTCTATCCACTGAGCTAAACCGGTTTCGGCTAAAAATATATTTTTAAAAGAGAGCTTTAATGTCAATATCATTTTGCAAGAATTGAACTATTGTCTATCCTTTGAAATTCGTGAACATCTGCATGGTAACTTTTTTTTCTTATTGATTTCGGAGAGGAGGAGAGGAGAGAGAAACATCCATGATGAGAAAGTCATTGATCAGTGGCCCCCTGTGGGAACCTCTTTCACATCCCACTCAGGGATTCCCGCTCAGGGTTCAGGTTCTGGAGGAGGCCGCACACAAATGAAGAGACTAGAAAAGCATTAATTTGGGAATATTGGGGGGCCAGGTGGGAGCCTTCCTTTGGCCTGGCCATCCCTTTATTCAGGTTTGGGGTACGCCCTTTCCCTGAAGCAGGCAATTCCAGGAACAGGCAGACTATCTTATCAGTGAGGATTGACATGATGATTTGGGGGAAGTTCATTGTCTCCATTAGACAGGGGGTGGCTGGCTCTGACCTTCCAGGCCTGCAAGGTTGACCAGCTCTCGGGGTTCCCTGTCCACTTTCTATCAGTGAGACCATGATGGTTTCTGGCAGCCTCCTGCCAGGCTGTATGATAATTTTTGAGGTCTTTTTATGTGTGTAGGTCCCTCCCAGCTGGGCCTGCGTCAGCGGCTGCCCTGACCTATGGACCAGTTCGCGGTTTGATTGATTGCCAGTCAGGGCAGATTCTCGGGCTGTTGGCTTGGTCCCCCAGTAGGGGGCATGTAGGAGGCAGTGATTCTCTCTCACTGACGATTCTTCCCCTCTCTCCTTTCTCCTTCCTCTCTGAAAGCAATAAAAAAATATATATTTTTAGCCCGGCCCCTGTGGCTCAGTGGTTGAACGTTGACCTATGAGCCGGGATACACAGTTCAATTCCTGGTCAGGGCACATGCCTGGGTTTCGGGCTCCACCCCTTGTAGGAGGTGTGCAGGCAGTTGCCCATCCATGATTCTCTCTCATATTTGATGTTTCTATCTCTTCCTCTCCCTTCTTCTCTGGAATCAATTATGCACACACACACACACTGAGTGGCCAAATTATGATGCGTTGATGTGTTCAGAGATCAGAATCATCTGGCCACTCAGTGTCTATCCTCTATAATAAAAGGCTAATTTGCAAATTGTCCCCTTAACCAGGAGTTTGACCAGCAGGCAGGCAGGCCAGCCAACCACCCATGTCCCCTAAATGGTCAGGCTGGTAGGACCCCACCCATGCATGAATTCATGCACCAGGCCTCATTATATATACATATATATAATATATATATATATAACATATATATATATATATATATATATATATATTTTTTTTTTTTTTTAAGGAAAGGTAAGAAAAGTCCTTACTCAAATAATTGAATGAACCACTTAATGTCAAGAGAATGCCTCCAATCATTCCTCCTGTGGATACCATTCAATCGGGTCTGGGGCCAGGGAAGCCTCCCCAGGGAAATGCCCGTGGCAGACAGGAAGGGGGGTGCCATGGCCGGGAAGGGGGCGCCCTGCTGACCCCATCCTGCCTCTCTCCGCAGTGGACATGACCTTGGACCTGGTCATCTCGGAGGACCTGCGGCGGGACGCCCCGCGCACCCCGGGAGGTTCAGCGACTCCCCCTGCGTCCCGGGCTCCGCCCGCTTCACCGCGGGCCGCCACTACTGGGGGTGGCCGTGGGGGGCACCCGCGAGTGGCGCCCCGGCGGGCTGTGCCGGGACGCGGCTTCCTGCGCGCTGGGGGGGGGGGGCGCCCCACGGTCAGACCACAAGCGGCAGGGCGGGCGGCGGGGGGCGGCGGGGCGGCGGCCGGTAAAACGCTGGGAGCTTGCAGAGCCCGCGCCTCGCTTGTCTGCGGAGCTGGTGTGGAGAGGGGGCTGGAGACGCCGTGAAACGTGGGGGCGCCCCAGGGGCTTCTGGGTTTCTCCCCGACGTGGGAGCCCCCCCCCAGAAACAGGAAAAGCTCGGGGCGGGGCCCACTCGCTCAGGCGGCTGCGCGCCCTCCCCGCCCCGCCGCCGCGGCCCGCAGTGACCCACGCCCCTCGCCCTCTCGGACAGAGAGAAGGCAAACCCCGGGCGTGGGTCAGAGCCGCACGGAGCCCGGCTCGTGTGCTCAGTGGGTGAGCATCCGCCTCGGAACCGGGAGGTGCCGGTTCCCCTCCCGGCCGAGGCCGCCTGCGGGGGGCGCCGGTGCCGGGGGGGGGCGAGCGGGAGGCAGCGGCCGACCCCCTCCCGCCTCTCCCCGAGCCTAAGAGGCGGGCAGCCGCCGCGCTGGCCCCGGGCGGTGGCGCCCTCGGCTTCCCGACAAGCAAGCAGCGCCCGCGGGCAGCGCGCGGAGGGGAGGCCCGGCCTCCGCGCACGGGGCGGGGCGGCGAGTGGGACTAAACAGTGAAAGGCCCCGCGGGCGGCAAGGACGTGGGCGGAGGGGCAAGCGGAGGGGCGGGGCGGGCCCGCCGAGCGGGGCTGCGCTCCGAGCCCGCCACCCGGCGGCCGAGGCTCTGGAGCCGGCGCGGGGCAGTCCCTTTGGGGGGCCCGGGGGGCCCGGGCCGGAGACTGAGCCCCCAGCCGGCGCCGGGCCGGGCCTCGGGCGCCCCCTGCTGGCGGCACAGCGCCGGGCCGGGTCCAGACCTTGAACCAGACGGACCGGAGCGCCGCCGCCGCCGCGGCCAGAACCGCACCCCGCGACCCTTCACAGCCCGTAAAGGCCGGGCGGCCTGGCCCAAGCCCACATCTGACCCGCGCGGGCCGCGGAGGCGAACGGGGAGAAATAAAGGAGGCACGCGGAGCGGAAGGGAACCCACGAGGCTCAGGCCTCGGGCGGGGCTGGGGGGCCGTGGGCCGGCCGCTCCGCAGGCTCCGGGCGGCTTTGCAGACGGGCCCCAGGCAAACGCGCAGAGAAAACCGCAGCTCGCTGTCTCAGGCCTGCCCACGTTTAACCTCTGACCTCAGAGGGGCAGGGCGAGCTCGCCTATTTGTATTGATCGCACAGGCTGCCTCCTGCGCGTCCGCCGCTGGGGAGGGAGCGGGAACCAGCCGTGCGCCCCTGAGAAGGAACCCAGGACCCTTCAGTCCGAGCCGACGCTCTAGCACTGAGCCAGCTGGCCAGGGCCGCTGTCCTGCTTGCCCCCGCACCGCCGGCTGCCTCTCGCCTGACGGGAGCGGGGCAGAGGCCGACACTCGCCGGGGCCTCCCTTCTTTAAAGGCCCGAAGGCAGCACCAAGCGGGCGGTGGCCTGGAAGCCGGGCGCCCCGCGCAGAGACCGCGGCCCCGGCGGCGCCCCCCGCCCCCGCCCTCCGGGGCTCCCGGCCCATCCCGCCAGCCAGCCGCGCCCGGCCCGCCACGTGCTCCGCGGGGCTCCCCTGGCCCTCACCCCACAGTCCGGAAGGGTGGGAACCTGGGGTGCTGCCCCCACACCTGGGCCCGGGGTGAAGGCCCGTGAGGCGTGGAGGGAATGTGGGAGCCACAGCCAAGAGAATTGCCATTTATTCCCGAAGTTGCCAAAATCATCACCGAGGATTCACCGAGGATGCGCGGGGAGGAGGCTCAACACTGATCACGGGGCCAGTCGGGAGTGGGGCGGGGGACGGGGCCTGCGTCCCTCCTCCCGCCGCGGAAGGCCCTCCGCACCCCGGGCCGCAGGTCGGCGGGGGAGGGGGTGTAGTGTGAGTGGCCCCGCTTCACATGCACTCAGAGCGCGGGCGCCCGGG
>PVJN01044361.1:0-17365 GCA_004026805.1 Lasiurus borealis | reverse complement strand
CGCCCCAGGGATGGAGCATGTGCTGACTTGACAAAGGAGAAGGGACATGTTTTCATTGTAGTGTCGGGCACCCTTGGCTGCTGAGAAGGGCGTGAGCACAAACAAGACTCTGATCTTGAGTTTTAGAGAAAGCAGTTTGCAGACTCTCATGAGTCCCAAGTCTGGCCCAGCTGTTCAGAAATGGACACTGCAGCTCTCCCAGTCTCCGCAGTGAGAGCGCTGTCTGTCCCCATGGGGAGGGTTAGCAGGGCCACTTCTAATGCAAATTTGAGCGTGCCTTCTGTTGTGATGCCATTCCACTTGTTTTCTCTCCCAGGACAGGCTTTCTGGGGTGGGGTGGAGCACAGGGAGGTCGCTGCATTCCGAGATGTGGTTGGATTCAGTGCCATGCACCCAATACTGGATTCAAGATCAGGAATGCTTGTGCAAGGACCTATCTGTCCTGCTTGGTTTCCATCTTCCCACTCACTTACTGCCTTTCCTCCTCCAAGTCCAGCCCTTGTTAAATCATCTTTTGCAAGTGGACAAGTCCTTGCGATTGAGATAGCTTTTGCTGTGACTACAGAGTTAGTTCTCTGCTGGAATTGAAGGCCTGCCTGAGGATCACGTGGTCAGTTTCCATCTGGAACTGTGTCCCCTTCATTGTGTGGAACGTCCCTCTGTGCGGTGGGGGGTTGAGGGGAGAGGCTCCTGGGAGTCTGAGATGGTTCTCTTTTGTTTGAGGCTCAGCTAAGTCACCACAGCATCTTGCCAGAGCTCTACCCTTTTTTAGCCTCCGTACCCTCTACTCCTCCCCAGAGAACTTGACACCTTCTTCATCTGTTTGTCCCGCTCCAAATTTGGTGCTTTCTCATACCATGAGCTATGCCTGGAATGCAGCCTCCCCCTCCCTCCTCTAACTTTCCAAGTCTCCTCATGTTAACTCCAAAGAGTTGCAGAAATCCCACTCCCTCGGGGTATGCCTGACAGTCCCTTTGAGAAGGAAAAGTGGTTATTCCTCCCAATTCCTAACATAGTATGTGACTTTGTGTCAGATAAATTAACGTCTGACAAGCCACCATGATGGCTGGCTGTTCACTTAAGCTGGGAAGAAGCATGGACTAGACCAGTGGTCAGCAAACTCATTAGTCAACAGAGCCAAATATCAACAGGACAACTATTGAAATTTCTTTTGAGAGCCATTTTTTTAAAACTTAAACTTCTTCTAACGTCACTTCTTCAAAACAAACTCACCCAGGCCGTGGTATTTTGTGGAAGAGCCACGCTCAAGGGGCCAAAGAGTCGCATGTGGCTCATGAGCCACAGTTTGCCAACCACGGGACTAGACCAACCTGACTTTAAATCCCAATTCTACCACTTAATGATCTTGAGAAATTCATTTGAACTCTATGAGTTTACATCACTCTACCATAAAATAGGAAAGAGAATAACATCCATTTCTTAAGATTCTTGTGACAATCCAATGAGGTAATTATCTATAGCTCCTGGCATTCTGGAGGTGCTCAGTGAATACTCTGAATAAAAATAAATATATATTTATTGATTTCAGAGAGGGAGAGAGAGACAGAAACATCAATGATGAGAGAGAACCATTGATTGGCTGCCTCCTGTACACCCCCATTATTGATTGGCTGCCTCCTGTATACTCCCTACTGGGGACTGAGCCCACAACCCAGGCATGTGCCAGGAATCAAACCATGACCTCTTGGTTCACAGGTGGATGCTCAGCCCCTGAGCCACAACCAGCCGGGACACTCTCTTATAATATGGACACAGTCTTGTTTTTATTGATATCTGTATCCCTCTGGATGTGTTTCCCCATTAGATATGCCTGGTTTGAGTGAAGACTCCTGAGTTGCTTATTCAGTGTAGCACCAGGCACTACAGATTACATGTTAGTATCCCCCCAAATTTATATGTTGAGCCCCTAAGCCCCAACATGATGGAAATGGGGTGTTTGGGAGGTGGTTCGATCCTGAGAGTGGAGCCCTAATGATGGGAGTCATACTTTTATAGGAAGAAACAGTAGAGAGCTTTCTTTTCTCTCTCTTACCACCCTGCGAGGACACAGGGAGAAGACAGCCATCTGCAAGCCAGGAAGAAAGCTTCAGTAGGAAGCATTTGTTGGCACCCTGATCTCAGACTTCCCAGACTCCAGAACTGTGAGCAATAAATGTTTGCTGTGTAAGCCACCCAGTCTGTGGTAATTTGTTACAACAGCCTGAGCTAAGATACCAGATATGCCCATTACGACCCTTTGCTAGTAGATTAGACCAGCCCTTCCTCATGAATGCTCTTGACTCTTGCTTCTGACCTCCAAAGTTTGTAATCCAAGGTCATTTGATGCTACAAACCTTTTTGTGACATTTTGGCTTTGCCAAATTTTGCACATATCCTGAGAGGCAAAAATACAGTGTTCTATGCTGTGGCTCTAAGCTTTGCAGGAGGACAGATCACAGAATCCTTCTGAGAACCTGATAAGCACTATGGACTATTCCCCAGGGCAATACGTATATATACATGCAACATTTTGCATACAATTTCTGAGCTTTCAGGAAGCTCTTTGATTCTTCCACAGACATGCTTAGAAAACCAATGGACCTTAGTTTTTAAAAAAAATCTCTGCCAAAACCGGTTTGGCTCAGTGGATAGAGCGTTGGCCTGCCAACTGAAAGGTCCCAGGTTCGATTCTGATCAAGGGCATGTACCTTGGTTGCCAGCACATCACCAGTAGGGGGCGTGCAGGAGGCAGCTGATTGATGTCTCTCTCATCAATGTTTCTAACTCTCTCCCTTCCGCTCTGTAAAATATCAATAAAATGTATTTTTAGAAAAATCTCTGCTGTGAACCTAGAATATCAGAGGAAATGAGAGAGAGCAGAGAGCGAACTTACCCCCAAGGGCCAGGATGCTCACCTTGGTTACTAATGCAAATCACCAGAAGGCAGGGTAACTCCTGCTCAGTGCTGAACCTCCCTTTCCCTAGCCAATGGCTGTCCAAGCTGCCCACTGTCCACTCTGAGAACTGCCTTTCCTTAGTTCCCACTCACAGCTGCTGGGAGAGAAAAGGCACGGGACCCCTTTTTACTTTAAATCTGGTTTCTGCTTTATTATGACCTGGAAGGCTACTAGTATACATTCCTGTCAAACTTAAATGGCAAAAGTACTTCTTGCCCATTTCCCCCCTCCACCCGTGGTTATGTTCTTACCAAATAAGCGTTTCCTCTGAAGGACCCTTGCCTGAGTGTAGGCTACTTCTACTGAATTTCTCCTGACCCAGAGCTCCATCTGACCCCCATGCCCATCCAGCCTTCAGTCCTTTCAGAGAGGCCTTCACTGGGCCCTCCTCAGAAGGGATGTGTCTTGAGGTATCCTTTCAACCCAGCCTTGCCTCCAAGGGTTAGCTTAGAACTGCTTTCCATCCTAGATGGAAACTATAAAGACAAACAAACCAAATACAAGGACCCTGCATTTGAACAGGAGAATAAAATGGCTTGTTCCCATCACCTTCAAACAGCGTTAGCTTCTTTTTTTTATTTTTATTTTTTATCTCTTTGCTATCTTGTTTTCACTCCCTTTGGGTCTATACCTAGAGATGACATTGCTGGGTCATCTGGTAGACATGGTTTTAATTTATTTTTAAATTTCTTTATTGATTCAGCGTTAGCTTCTACCTATAAGACATCATGATGAATAGCCTCCAATATTTAAATTCTTCTTTCCAAAGGCCCGCCCCACCTTCTCCCCCCGCCCCCACCAAATGGGTGAAGTCATTTGACGTCCAGTCTGGGACTTCCAGCAAGAATTCAAGCTTGATCCAAAAACCACTGGCCTCTCCGGCTTCCAAGGAAAACAGTCTATCACGGAATTCAATACACTGTTAGGCTGGCTGGAGCCAAGACAAATGGAGCAGGCTTTTCCTTAGGAAGGGGGCCCAGCCTTTCCAAGGTGATGACCTAATGAGGCAGCAGTAAGTTAGCGTCTGGTTTCAGACCCCAGCATCCCGGAAAGCCAGGTGAAGGTACTGTCTTTTAGGATGGACTACACAGCAGCCTTGACATTTCACACTAGCCCTCTGAGCCAGAGAAATCCTAAATCTGATAATCCTGTTAGTTACAAAGAGGTGGTAGCAGACTGGGTACCTTAGAGGAAACGCTTATTTGGTAAAAACATAACCACGGGTGGAGGGGGGAAATGGGCAAGATGTACTTTTGCCATTTAAGTTTGACAGGAATGTATACTAGTAGCCTCCCAGGTCATAATAAAGCAGAAACCAGGTTTAAAGTGAAAAAGGGCAAGTTTCCAATGTTATTCTAAATTAAATAAAGGTTGAATTGAGTATTGGAGAGAATAATTTGAATTTAAGTATAAAAGTCTGGGTCTTTAAAATTTAATAAGCTCTTCCATGATACTTGTTCTGATCCTGGATTCCTTTCAAGAGCCTGCCAAGCTTATTAATTCTCCTACCAGCCCCATGAGCAAAGCACTACTATTGTACCCATTTTACAGATGAGGACATTGACACACAGAATTTCTGGTCACACAGCTTCTAATTGGCAGATTAATATTGGGTAGCAAGCTTGTACTGTTGGTAGTGGTACCTGTGTGGGACTATTTAAATGTTGGGACAATTTAACTGTATTATAAATAATATGCATTTGAAAAAGGTAAAAGTGACTCCTTTCCTTCATTCCCTCTTCCTCCCTCTCTCCCTCCCTCCCTCCTTCTTTCCTTCCCTCTCTCCTCCCTCCCTCTCTTTCCCTCCTCCCTCCCTCTCTTTCCTTCTTTCCTCCCTCTCTTTCCTTCTTTCCTCCCTCTCTTTCCTTCTTCCCTCCCTCTTCCCTTCCTTCCTTCCTTCCTTCCTTCCTTCCTTCCTTCCTTCCTTCCTTCCTTCCTTCCTTCCTTCCTTCCTTCCTTCCTTCCTTCCTTCCCTTTTCCCCTGCCCCAGGTAGGAATCAACAGAGAACAGGACAAAGAAGCTGCCTTTTTGCACTTTCATTACAGGGAAGGGAGAGAGGCATTGACAGTAGAGAACCCTATAATGTAACTTAAGTTATGTCCTGAGAAAACCAACCACCCGAAGGAAAGTTGGTGGTGTGGAGCTGAAGACATGACAATCCATCAGAGAGACCCGATGGAGCAAGTGACAGAGCCATGCAAGTACTGCGGGAAGAGTGTCCCGGGCTCTGGGAACATCACATGGAAAGCCTCAGCTCCTTGCAGGAGTAGCAAGGAGACCAGTGTGACAGGGCAGAGGGGGCGAGGGTCAGGTAGTGAGAAAGGAGGCCCGAGCGCTGCCGGTCAGATTGTGGCCTTGGGCGGGTTTAGACAAGCTGTGACGGGATGTGTTTAGATTTGAAAAGATCATTCTGGCTGCCAGAGATGCGAGAGGGAAGACGTGAGCAGGAGACCAGACAGAGGTTCACGCAGAGATCATGAGAGAAAAGGGTGGAGTGGTGTGTTAGTGCAGACAGAACAATGGCCCCCAAGGGTGTCCACGACCTGACCTCTGGGTCCTGTGAACATGTCACTTCACAGGGAAAAGAGACTTTGGCAGAGCGGGCAGAGGAGGCACAGATGGAAGCCCTGCATGGGCAGGGCCGGGAGACCTCTCCGGGTAGGAGGAGAGGAGTGGCAGGAGCAGACCTCCAGAGTCAGTTAAGCGGAGGGCACATGGCACTTGGGTTCAAACCCCAGCTCAAGGGCTTACAAGGTACAGTGTAAAGTTGGGGACATGACATAATTTCTCTGAGATCAGCTCCCTCAATCAGCAAATGAAGCTCACAGTGCCTCACCCATATAAGTGCTTTGCAGGCAAAAGGAGATAATCCGTGTGGAGCCCTTAGCCCAGGCCCAGCAGGTACTAAAGCCCTCTCATACACGCTGAGTAGCAGCATTCATACAAAGGGAGTTTAGTGCAGTGGTTACAAACATCGGTGCCAGGTTGTTCTGGGCTCAAATACCAGCTCCATACTTATCAGGCCAGAAAACTTGGGCAACTTCGCTGTGCCTCGATTTGAGCCCAGGTAAACTGAGGCTAACAATATCTATTGTGTTCAATACATCGGAAGGTGTGTGTTGGCTTTTATTGTTCATGATGAAGACAATGCATGCCTTCTAAAAATATTTATAGCTAGTGTTGCCTCCACATTTTAGGAAATACAAAAGCTACACTAAGAAAAGAGAAATATGCAAATTGACTATACTTCCATGATGCCCGCCAGCCAATCAGGTGTGATTATGCAAATCAACCCAACAAAGATGGTGGGTTAATTTGCATATGCAGGCACAAAGTGGCCAGGCGGAGCAGAATGCCTGCTATGAGGAGGAGGGCGGGGGATGGAGGGAGGTATAGGAGCAGCGCTCTGGCTGGGAGAAAGACCACAGGCTCCTGGGAGGCTGGGAGTAAGGACTTGCAGATTTCCAGGCGGCCACGAGCAAAGCCAGGAGAAGGAAGGCCTATTCTTGCACAAATCTTCATGCAACGGGCCGCTAGTATGAAATAAAAACCTATGGAATAGGTTTGCCATGTAAAAAGTGAGTCTTTTGTCATCAAGTATTTAAATGACTCACTGAGCCTAATCGACACACAGCAAAAGGATGCTGTGACATTAAACATGTACAGATAGGGGGAGATGCTCTCAGCTTTGCCTTCAGGATGATTTCATGATGCTCTGAATCCCACGACCTATACCCAAGCAGCCAGGCCCTCAGCTTAGAACAGACCTGGCTGAGGGTGACTGAAAGGAAATCACAAGGCGTTTGCAAGAAGAGGCAGACACAGGCTCGGACATTCATGTCCTGTGCCTGCTAGCCCGCTCTGATTTTAATCTTTCACCCGCCTCGCTGGCCCAGCGTGACTGCAGGCCTTTGAGCTGTCACACCTGGATCAAATCCAGGGCCAGGGACTTTGGCATTTAATGGTGTTTAAAAAAACACTCAAATCATTTGTGTCAAAAGCAAAGGCAACAATGCTCTCCCCACTCCACAGGGTGGTTGACTCAGCAGCTTACAGAAATGACCCATTTAAGGGTAAAATGATGCCCTGAGCTGCACATCCAGAAGAGCGAGACGCTAAGTGTGCGCTGTCTCCTTAAATGTATTCTGCAAGGACTCGGGGACGAAAACGAATGCTCACTTGAAGTATCTTATCAGAGAGTCGGAGAGAGCCTGCCTCGTCTACTCCCGGGGTTCAGCTGTGTTAGTGGGAAGCCAGGGAAGCTTCCCGGCAGCATGTAGCACTAGGCATCTGAGGGGCCCTGATGTAACTGGGGACCATGTGGCAGGTACCTGTCGCAGTAGGTTCCTGGGTTGACACCGAACCTCTGACCAAGCTGTGGGCTGTGTCTGCTTGTTCTCGGGGGTTTTATGTGAAAGCCAGCTACTCATCGTCTGGGAGTAGGGCCTATGATCTCAGCTCCCTGGTCTAATGCCAGAGAGATGGAGAGGAAGGGGGAGATCTGAGACAAGGGGTGGAATGACAAGGAATAGCAACCCGGAGAACGGCTGGTAGGAAAACCACGTCTTCCAAAGAAAAAAGAAAAAAAAAAAGATCACTTCCTCTATGCTGCCCTCCCATTTCCCCTTTTAAGATTTCCCATTCTCCCAAAGCTCGAGGCCAGAGACCAGAAAACACATACATTTGCCCCTTTGTAATCATATAGGCTTCTTTCTGGTCCGCAGTGAGTGAGCTGCAGTAGCCTAGGTTGTCATGAGAAAGCACAGAGACTGTTGCGCTATTGCCATGTAGCTGTGTACACTGCTGTTTCAAGAAATTGCTGGTTCCCAGATGACTGGATCAGAAAACTGTGGTACATCTACATGATGGAATACTATGCTGCCATAAAAAGGAAGGAACTCTTCCCATTTGCAGCAACCTGGATGGAACTGGAGAGCATTATGCTTAGTGAAAATAAGCCAGTCAATGAAAGAAAAATACCACATGATCTCACTCATTTGTGGGTAATAAAGTATATTATAAACTGATGAGCAAAAAGATAGATACAGAGGCAGTAAAGCATCAAACAGATTGTCAGATTACAGCGGGAAGGTTAGGGAGAGGTTAGGGAGAGGTAAGAGATCAACCGAAGGACTTATATGCATGCAGATAAGCATAACCAATGGACACAAGACATTGGGGGGGGGTGGAGAGGTTAGGGCATGCATGGGAGTTGGGGGCACAATGAGAAGATATGTACATATGTAGTACATTAATTTAAAAAAAAGAAGAAAATATTGCTGGTTCCTCTATCTTCCTCTGCAGGTCTGAGGTGGCAAATCGGCCACTGAGCATAATCAAATCGATTCATTTAAAGGCATGTATCAGTGCTGTTCCACACATATAGCAGTAAAATAGACTTTTCTTATACTTTGAGATAATATTTCAGAGTAATACTGTGCAAGAATAGGCCTTCCTTTCCCTGGCTTTGCTCCCGGCCACCTGGGAACCTGCAAGTCCTTGCTCCCGGCTGTCCAGGAGCCTACAATCCTTGCTCCCGGCCAGAGATATAAAGGTCCACAATATTGGGTAAGTACTTTAAGTGAAATATGGGTACTTAGGCCTACAGCCCAGGTGCCACTAGACTTCCACTGACCAAAGCTCATTGTCAAAAAAGGAACTATTTTGGAGACATCATTACAAAGAACTTCCCAGCATTCCCTGAGACATTGTGATAACCCCTTTGGGAAACACACAGGTTTATAGGATAGAAATCCTGTTTTACCTTGGTTAGCCATGTCCTCACACATTCTTCACAGAATTCCACAAAGTGATATTGTCATTCCTGACATGTTCATCTACTTGCAAACATTCAGGTTGTTTTTTTGGAAAAGCAATTATCTTATTTGGGAAGAGATTTGCCATGTACCCTACTGGTTTGCCAGCAATTTAAAACACCTTAAGATTAGATTTTCCTTTTATTCCAATATTATTTTATATGTAGCCAATTTTGTATTCAAAGCTATCTAAGACTTTAAGAATTTATTAAGATTGTTTCTAGGTATTCACATTAAGTTCATTTTTATTTCTAGTTGATTGGTATACCTTGTGGTCTAGATATAGAACATAGTAAGTAATGATTAGCTGAATACTCCCTCTAGAATGGTCTATAATGAGCATAAACCTTCTTTCAAACAACCGACACTCAAAAGGGAACATTGGAACTTGCTCACACTCCTTCAGTGTCAGGATAAAGTGCCCTGACACAAAATCACAGAGACTGAGAGAGTTTGCATTTTACTTTGAGTAAAAACAGAAACTTTTACAAATAATAAGCACATCACAGTTGAAGACCTCCCAGTGAGCTATTGGACAGAAAATTGAGTGCATTTGCGTTAGAAGAATCGGAAAGATCGATTCCTCTTTTATTGGTTAGTTTAACAATGTTCAGTGAACACCTACTATATGGCGGACACAGTGCTACTTTTTGGGCTTATAGTGAGCAAGTTTCTGGGTGAGTGAGAGGGACTTCCTTCTGGATCTTATTGGTCTTTTGTTCATGCTCGGATGCTAGACCTTAGGAAAGAGGAAGCCAGAAGAAGTCCACGAAGCAAAGTCTTTCAAATCGGAGCCCAGTTAAATACTAGTTCTCTACTTACTGGGGTTCTGCCTGGAACAAACCACTTACACAATCTGAACCTCAGTGTCCCCATCTGCAGAATGGGCATAACAGCAATCTGTAAGGTTTCCCTATGGAGTACATGCAATGCTGGACATGCCGGAAGTGCTCCATCTGAAGTAACAATTTTTAAATAGGAAAGATCATTATAACAAATACTAAACTTTTTTCTGGTGCTGTGTTTCACTGCAACATACCGTGGCTTAGAGTGAAACAAGCCAGACACAAAAAAGCTGAGGAATACATGATTCCTTTTATAGGACATTCTGGAAAAGGCAAAATCTACAGACACAGAAATCAGATCAGT
The DNA here is from genome assembly GCA_004026805.1 of Lasiurus borealis. Taxonomy (NCBI): domain Eukaryota; kingdom Metazoa; phylum Chordata; class Mammalia; order Chiroptera; family Vespertilionidae; genus Lasiurus; species Lasiurus borealis. The sequence goes on along the minus strand of PVJN01044361.1, from coordinate 7,442 downwards.
GACTGATAGGGGCGGAGGGGGTGGAAGAGAGATTGATGACAAGGGGCCCCAGGGAGCACTCTGTGGTGAAGGAAATGTTCTGTGTCTCCATTTTGGAGGTGATTAAACACCTGAATACATCTGTCAGCACTCAATGAACTGTACACTTGAAAAGGGCGCGTTTTTACAGTATATAAATTATACCTCAATAAACCTGGCTTTATAAAAAGGGGATTGTGGCTTGGGACCTTCAAGACTTCCTGTAGGAAAAATCGGTGATCGGTACAGGAAATTAGAGGTGCTTCTGGGAGCACCCTTGTAAGATACTAACTGTAGCAAAGGCAGACATCGGCAAGCCCACTAAGACGGGTGCAATTCTCCGGGAATTTAGGGGCAACAGAAACATCCATCCTAGGACACCAAGACATACTTCATGGAAGAGGTTACGTTTCAGATGGGTCTGAAGGTTGCAATTCATCAATGTGGGGGATTTTCTTCTCTACCAACTTTGATCAATGCTTCCGATTCTAGCTTCTGGGTGGTATTGCCATCAAGGTGTTGGGGAAGGAGGCACCTGAGAAATTCATCATCTCAAGCTCTCCCCTTCACACTAGGCCTCAGAATCAAGAGCTTCGGTATAACAAGACCCCCCACCCCCCACTCCCGATTTCTATATTGCTACGCACTCAAGACTCTGGTGTAGTTACTTCCTATTCATGATCACTTTGAGCTTGACCTTCTGGCGGTCTTCTCTTGCTTCATCTTTGTTCTACCCAGTCTACGGGTAGACTCTGGTCTACCCGTCAACTTGTGTTTCCCTCAATATTATCCGCCACATTGTCATTTCCTGGGCTCTCTGTCACCCACCAGGAGGTGTGCACTGCTGTCTAAGTACCTAGCACAGAGCCTGGCAATACGGAAGAAGTGATATGTAAGTGTTTTGTTGAATAAACACATGAATAAATGAGCTGGGCCAAATAAAATTGTGAATGGGAAGATCTGCTTAGTTATCTTCTCGCCATTCACTTTTCCTTAGCTCTTCCTCCTTTCTGGTTCTTGCTTTACATTCAACTTCCAGCCAATCAGGAAAGAAGAGGGCCCCCCATACTCCCTCAGTGTGGCCAATCTCGGGCACTGAACAAATAAGCCTTCCAGCTCTTTGCTTGGTTATGGATTCGGCTCGGAGAGAAGTAAAAGTGTTGGGTTCAGGTAACATTTTGCAGGGACAGACATTCCCTAGCGGTCCTAGCTTTGTCTTGCTTTGTAAGATGGGTTTCCTGAACAGACTCAAGCTCTCCGTGTGGGAGCCTCAGTTCACTGTTGCTCCAATGGCTGCAACATTCCAGCCACACGGAGAAAACGGGCTCCAGGGAAAGCTCCAAGCACGCGGTGTGTCAGAAGCGATTTACCGCCACGTGCGCATGTGACTTTCAGGAGTGAAGCGAAGGGGATGCCAGCCAAATCGCCACATGGCCCGAGTGTGTTCCCGACAGAGGCCCGGCGCACGGATGGCAAAAGCCAACAAAAGGAACATTCTTTCTCCTTGTGAGCAAAACAAAGGCCCCACTGAGAAAACCCCAGTGAGCGGCGGAGGTGTAAAATCAACAGAAACGGGGGCCGTCTGTGGAGGAGGCATCTGGTTTCAAAGGAAACATCCTTAAAATGTTTCCAGCGTGAATGTATATTTGCATAATTTACTATCAGATGTTTTTCTTCGGACCATGAAGATCTAGGGCGAGGGTATGCTTGCAAATGCCCAACTCAACTGTAGTTCCTGCCCAATGGACACGTTTTCTAAGTGGAAGGCATTTGAAAAGCAAACAAAACGGCATGGCCCGTGCAAATCCAGGACTGCTGGGCTGGATGCAGGCCGGCTCTGAAAGCACATTCGATGGATTGTGCAGTTTGCCCCTGGAGCCAGAAGTCAGGGTGAGTGGAGGGGTGCTGGTTTCTGTCTGGAGTTTTCTTCACTGCGAAGGAAACTTGTCTTGGACTGAGCTGCTGCTTCTGATCATGAATGTAAATGTATAAAGTTCCAAGAGATGTTCTAGAAAAGAGGTTGCCAATTAGAGACCAGCACGTGTTTTGTTTGGGCTGCGCTGTCTCTTTTTAAGTCTTACTTTGGTCACCAAAAGTTTAAAAATTTCTGCATGGTAACAATTGGCTAGATCGGAGTAGAATCCATTTGCTAATCACCTTTAGAAGAGACACTGCCCTAATTGGTTTGACTCAGTGGATAGAGGGTGGGCCTGCAGGCTGAAGGGTCCCAGGTTCGAATCTAGTCAAGTGCACGTACCTTGGTTGCGGGCACATCCCCAGTAGGAGGTGTGCAGGAGGCAGCTGATCAATGTTTCTCTCTATCCCTCAACCTTCCTCTCTGTAAAAGATCAATAAAATATATTTTAAAAGAAGAAGAAAAAAAAGAAGAAGAAGAGTCCCAGGCCCAGCTTTTCCCTTTTATCTAGCCAAGGTCACCCCCCCAGGCTAACTGCTACACACACACACATACACACACACACACACACCCTGAGCAACCCAAGAATGAGAAGGAACTAAGTTTTGCCACCACTGATTGGCCACTTTTGGTCATTCTAATTTATGTATCTTACTTGGTATTGTATGATAATTTTTTATATGGTAGCAGAAATTCTTCTTTTCCCCTTTCTTTTGTGCTATTTTCATTACATTACACTACTTTTGCAAAACTGTATGAACATTACATTTTTATAATTTTTCTTTGTTCCTTCTTTAATAAGAAAGCAAACATGCCAGCAGTCTCTGTCTCAAGTAAGGGAAGCAGGAGACCTCTCCTCGGCCTTTATTTCCTGCGGCTCCTTAGCTCCCTGTCTCTCTGACCGTAAATGCAGCCCTCTAGGGGTTCACCCACATCTCAGTTTCTGGCTTTTTCTCGATAACTCGGGAGCTCTGGCCATGCCTGCCGGCCACACTGAAATCGCCAGTACTATGATCATGCAGGTCGAAGGATGTGATTTTCCCCTCATGGGAGCGTGTAAAACCATGTCAGGGATGTCTGCAGCCTGTAGCCATTTAGTCCCAAAGACCAAAGAACAGCCAGGAACTGCAGCCTATGGTCTCCACCAGATGCACTTTTTTAAAATATATATATTTTATTGATTTTTTACAGAGAAGAAGGGAGAGAGATAGAAAGTCAGAAACATCGATGAGAGAGAGACATCGATCAGCTGCCTCCTACACACCCCACTGTGGAGATGTGCCCGCAAGCAAGGTCGAACCTGGGACCTTTCAGTCCGCAAGCCGACGCTCTATCCACCGAGCTAAACCAGTCTCGGCCCAGATGCACTTTTGACACTAGTCAAAGCCCCTGAATAGTCACCGAAGGAAACTGGGGGCTGTGAGTTTCTGGGAGCAGGGGAGGGGGAACTGTTTAGCTCTGAATTCCCGCCTCCTGATTACAGTGGTCAGCGCTGGTGCCCTGCATGGAACCGCTGCTCAGCAAATGTCTAATTTAGAAGACGGAGATCATAGGTTGAATTCTAGACAACAGCAAAATGGTCCTGAATCTTTCCACAATATTACCTCATATTTTAACTTCTGTAATAAAATATTTTGTAAAGTTGCAAGTTCTTAAATGCTCAATTTCTAGAAAATACTTTGTTGTTTTTTTTTCCAACCTATGAAAACAGATTTGCACTCACTAGATACCTTCATAATTGCTGACTTTATAAAGCCTATACTAGTCCAGGTAAGGAAACCAGGCCAAAATGAGAGACACTTGTCCCAAAGCAGCAGTCTGGACAAGAACCAGATCTCTTGACTCAGTGATTGTTTTCTAGTCCTGGGATTTGCCCAAGTCCAGAAAAGTGGTCCTCATAGGTGACTAACTTCAATAATCGGCTGGAGAAAACTTGAGGAGCCTGCTGCACGCTGGGAAGGGTCTGGGCTTCTCTGAAGGGCATCTAGACCTGTCAAACCAACTCCTGCAAAGGCTACAGGACAGCCGAGGGGGATAGAGATGGAAATACAAGAGCTGGTTCTATTGCCTCAGGCTTAAGGCAGATGGCCCAGTTGTCCCGAGGGCCGAAAGGAGGACACATCCCACTCCAACATCAAACTGTAATTCCCAGATCCAGAGCACAAATGGGTAATCGTCAGTCATGACAAGATACGCCACATAACAGCACATGAATTCAGTCATTTAACTTAGGAAACATCGCAACTCTGTTTCTGATACAATGGTGTAAAAATCATACATCTTTTGATCAAGACAGCAAAAAACAGGGTGGGGGAATTGGGTGACTGGGTGAGAGAGGTGACAGGATTATGAAGTACAAAGTGGTAGTTATAAAACTGTCATAGGGATGTAAAGTACAGCCTAGAGAAGATAGTTAATAATATTGTAATAACTACTCATGAAGCCAGATGAGTACTGGAAATACCTGGAGAGGGGATCACTTTGTAAAGTATATGGTTGTCTAACCACTATGCTGTACACCTGAAGCCAATACAAAATAACATTGCAAGTAATATGTAATTGAAAAATAAGACATTTAAAAAGCCAGCAACTCAGAATCTGTGCTCCCCCCCCCACCCCCCAAAAAAAGCAAAGGAGAAAAACAAAGGCCAAGTGGGCTTGCCATATTATAGACCCTCCTTGCCTCAATTTTTCTTGCTCCTCTTCTTATGTTACCTGGTCACCTGCAGACTCTAGTGCTCCATTGGGAATGAGGACCAGGCAGTTGATGTGCCCACAGGACAGAAAGGCAGCCAGTTCACCAAGTCCAAGTGAAAAGAGCATAGCACTGGGCACTGCCTCATCCTCTTCCTCCTCATCTGCTGGTTCTTTCCATTAAAGTGCAAAAACATACCCCACTTCACTCCAAATGATGAATCAAAAAAGTAAGTGTGTAAATAAGACAATGACCCTTTAACAGCATACAAATCAGTTTCATCTGGTAAATGTTTTGGTAAAACTAGTGAAAAAATATCTTTGGTGGAGCCATTTTGTGGCTGTTAAGATTAGGGAATTATAGTACACTAGAAGCCCAGCGCACGAATTCGTGCACCAGTGGGGTCACTCAGCCTGGCCTGCGGGATTGGGCCAAAACCGTTTCTCTGACATCTCCTGAAGAGTCCTGGATTGTGAGAGGGCACAGGCAAGGCCAAGGGACCCCACTGGTGCATGATCTGGGCTGGGGATGGATGCAGGAGGTTGGCCAGCTGGGGAGGGACAACAGGAGGGCTCCAGGGTGTGTCTGGCCTGTCTCAGTCCCTGATCAGCCTGACCTCAGCAGCAAGCTAACCTACCAGTCTGAGTGTCTGCCCATGATGGTCAGTGCATGTCATAGCGACTGGCCAACCAGTCAACTGTCTGCCCCCTGGTGGTCAGTGCACATCATAGCAAGCAGTTGAGCAACCTTAGCATATCATTAGCATATTCCACTTTGATTGGTTAAACGGCTGAATGGGTCACTGGACATTTAGGATATTAGGCTTTTATTATATAGGGAGGAATCTTATTTCCTGATTCAGTATTTGTTGACCCCCTATTCTCCTAGGCAACATTTTGTGAAATCATGTTTGCTTATGCCTTTTACTCAAAAATGCTATTTTGTGACATGCAAGTAACTGGCGGGAAGGACTATTTCATTCTAGGGTTCTTCTTAAGATTTTGCATGATTGTGGATGATTTTATATCAAATGCTGCAAGAACCCCAAGACATCATTATCCAGGCAAATGTATCAGCCACTTTTAGAAACAGAATGCCTATTTCAAAACATTTCTAGAGTAAAGCATCCAGATAAGAAGGCATTTTTCACGGAAGACACAATACCAGGGACTTTTTAACAGAAAATCAGTATGGCTGCTTGACATCATCCTTCTGTAGGACAAAGTCTGAGAAATGAGGCTGGTGATTTTGTCATCTGGTGATCTTTCTTAGGGACCCGCAAAACAGCTAGACTGTTATGGACTTAGTCCAGATGCCATACACAATAAAAATATGAAAATATTTGCTTATATTAACAGCAGTAATAATAATTATTGTGTATTTATACTGGCATTCAAGGCCATCCACCATATGGCAGGAGCTTATGTTTCTGGTGTGACATCCCACCACCTTCGTACACATACTCCAGTCCAACCACACATCTCCCTGTTCCCTTCTCCACACGTTTGCTCTTGTTCTCTCGGTCACCTGTGCCACGCCATGCCCACTGTGCTCTCTCCCTGCCCATCATGCCTGTTACATTCATCATGGAGCCAGATTGCCTGTGTTTGAACTATAGGCTTCCACAAACTAGCTGTGTGACTTTGGGGCAGGCGTCTTGACCTTCCCGTGCCTTGCCTTTCTCATCTGCAAAAGGAGAATAATAATAGGACTAACGCACGGGTTTGTTGTGATGGTTAAACAAGATACTAGATCTAAAGCATGAACCCGATACACACGCTTTTCCCTTGATGCTTCTGGCTAGTGGGCTAACACACTCAACTCTGTGAGGGTGAGGACATTTGGATATAGGTCCAATCATTAATAATGATTAATAATTAACACATACGTGTATAGTATTTCTGCTAATGCTGATCAAATGATTGAATATACAGTGGTACCTCTAGATACGAGTTTAATTCGTTCCATAACCTTGAGGCATGGGAAACTATGAGATGCTCGAGTCGTGGTAAACTGGTGGGTCGTGTGCAGCCGGCCAATCCACGAGATTACTCCTATTTCAATTGTTGCTTGTATTTCAAAGCAAAAATCGCTCGCTCGATGACTCATATCTCAAAAATCTCGTATGTTAGGGCACTTGTATCTCGAGGTACCACTGTAATTGGGTGATCAAGCATTCACTTTATATCTTGTCTTTGGCCCCATTTGTGCCATGCATTTGGAGGGTTCTCGTGCCCTGTACTTACAACACACACACACACACACACACACACACACACACACTTCCCAGGGCGAGGGGAAGACATTCTTCTGTGCTCTCTAAAATAGAATCATCTGGCTGACTTTTAAAAATAACTCCTATTTCCCTCCCAACCCCGCTGGCATTCCCAAATTCATTATCAGAGCGCTGGCTCAGAGAGCAGTAGTTCAAGGCAGATAGGACAACATCCTGGGACTAAGAGCAGGGTGGGGTGTTTTTTTTTTCTTCTGTCATCTGTTCCTTGCAGGCTGACACCCTAAGAGCTTGTCATCCCCTCGTGCAGAAGGAAAATACCGTAAAAGGCAAGGCTCACGCGGGCCGTTGAGCGGTCTGAAGTGCTCTTGGGCTGTGAACCGTCTGGGGGCTAGGGGGGGGGTGAGGTGGGGGGAGCAGCCCTGCCTGGCAGAGAGTCCGCACACTCCGGGTAAACTCTTGGGGAGTAACAAAGCCCACATTGTTACCGAGCGCCAGGCCCCACCGGCTAGTAAAAATCCCAAGGATACCTTTTTAACGGGGGGGTGGGGAATCTGGCTTCGCCGGCGCGTTTTGGATGG
>PVJN01044360.1:0-17360 GCA_004026805.1 Lasiurus borealis | reverse complement strand
CTTCACTTGGCCTCTTCATTGGGCAGTATTATCAATAATATCAATATCTCTTATCTTACTAGGAGAAAAGAGGAATTTGGTCAATGCTATTGTCTAGAGGTCCAATATTCAGATTCCCCAGATAGCCTGAATACTTGGCTTTTCTGTACCTATCTTATTTACAGTGACAATGTGTATGATTTATTTTTCCAAAGAAACTAATAAAATAATTATTTTAAAGAGACAAAACTAGTTAATATTCTGCTTTATGTACTTTGGTATGGTTGTACAATATTTGTGAAAGGAAAATATATAGCTTTCTTTAGAAAAAGGCAAAGTAGAATGTAATTATTAATTTAAATTGCCTGTTGGATGAAAAATAAACATAATTTGAAAACTGTCACTGAAATTTGAGCTAAATTCGTGAAATAGAGAATGTGGAGAGAAGATTAAAAACGCAAACACAACTTAGCCCAGAGGCATATGGTTTTTCTCTGAGCTAACCGATTATTGTCAGAAACCATGGTACAGCCGGATGGGATTCTTGCTCTGCATTCTAGACCATTCCTTGCAGCATAGTGGATAATAAAGTTCCCCCAAGAAAACATTATTGGATCATGGGTGAGGCTTCTAGCTTTATTGAAATCACTGTGCTCAGTGATGGAATATGAGTAGTACTGGTTTAGCTTCCCTGGACTAATAGGAAAAAGCATTACTCTGTGAATTTGTGTCAGCAGCAAAAGGCATTTCTCTTTAATCAGACTTCTCTTTGTCTTTTTTTGTATACATAACTAGGGTCAAAAATAAATTAGTAATAGTTTAAATTTACCAAAAGTCATGTTTTATACACACCTTTATAAACTTAGTAAAAAAAAATCAATCTTCAGAGTAATCAAAGACTCTAAATAATACAGTACTTTTTTCAAGATGTCTGGTTAAATTTGATACCTTTTTTCTTCACGAATTATAAAAATATTGGTACAGAATTTAAAGTTAAAATTAGGGACCAATGCATGAGAAAAGTGGTTTGAATTGTATTTTTCAGGGTACCTGAAGGGCATATGAGTATAACTGAATTGAGCAGATTTTGGCATGGATGTTTACTGTTATTCAAAGCAATTTTCTTATCTTTAGCCATAGGTGATCTATTGTAATTCTATCACAACTTCAAATAAAAAATTAAGTCTAACTTTTGTTTATACTCAAACTAATATTTTTATCTTTGATGAATGAGGTTGGGGAGTCTAATATTAAATTGGATGTTATTTAGCTTATAATAATGTGTAATATGACTCATTTGTACTTTCTTCAATATATTATGCATTATTTTTTTTAGAGAAATTACCCATTTCATAAAAAGCAAGAAAAATAATCAAAAGTTCACAGTTAAAATGAGTTCAAATAATAAAAATTGTCTTAAATTTATTTTATGTTGTATAATTATCATAAAATAATAAATGCAATTTTGGCATAATGATGACTGGAAACATTTATGTGTAGAATCAAAAAATCCAGCCCTAGATGGTCTGGCTCAGTGCATAGAGCATAGGCCTGTGGACTGAAGGGTCCCAGGTGCAATTCCGGTCAAGTGCACATCCCTGGATTGCAGACTGGATCCCCAATAGGGGGTATGCAGAGGCAGCCAATCAATGATTCTCTCTTATCATTGATGTTTCTCCATCTTTTTTCCTCTCTGAAATCAATAAAAATGTATTTTTTTAAATAATAATAATAAAATAAAATTTGTCCTTATAGAAACAGAGTATAGTTGTAGTTAAGAGACCCTTCGGTGTGGGAGAATTGGGGAGATGTAGATCAGTGAGTACAAATTTGTAGTTACAGGGTAAGTAAGTTCTGGGAATTAAATATATAACATTGTGATTTATTTAACAATACTATACCATATACTTTGATTTTGCTGAGACTAGATATCAAATATTCTCATCACAAAAATGAAATTATAATTGTAAAACCTGATGCAAGTGTTAGCTAGCACTATAATGGTAATGATATAACAATATATAAATCCATCGAATCATCACATTGTATACCTTAACCTTACACAATGTTATATGTCAATTTTATCTCATTAAAACAAAATTATATAAAATAAAATTATGTAAAATAAAATTGGTAAGCTATGTGCCTGAATCCCAAATCTGTTTTAGTACCAGATATGACTTCAGTTTTCAGTGACGGATATTTAGATATTTTGTCACATTGGTATCTTTGAGCAATCACTCTCTTTCTCAGTGTTCTAACATATTGTGTAGCAAATGATTATGAAAATATACACTTTAAGTCTCAATATTCTTCTAAATTCTGTTTTAGTTTTGACTTCTATGTTATATCCTTAAAATATAGTAATCTCCTTGATGATAATTTGCATTATACAGACTCTGTCATCTAATTCAGTGACATAAATAATTATATTAATTTAATTGCATTAAATTAAATTGAAATGACCAGAGTATAATTTGCCATTTACCAAAGAAAGCTGTTTAAGTTTTTTAAAATGTTGTTTTTGAGGAGGTAATGATATTTTTCAGAATTTTTTTTAAAATACAAAATACCACATCCATCTTAAAATTATGTCAATTTTGAATTATTAAAAGTAAATAGACCCAACTTTGCAAAAATATTTTATTGTGCTAGATTTGACATATATGTGGTTTCAGTTTTTACTAAGATTTCCATTCCTCTACTTTCATGTATTAGTAAATATGTGTAAATCAAACATAATGTAAATCATCTGAAGACCTTCAAATCAGAGTCTCAACATTGCTATTTTTATGAACACTGTTGATTATTTTTGTTGCAATTTTTGTTGTTATTTCTGAGGTAATTTAATAGTATTTATGATATTGGGTTCACCAAGGTTTTTGGTAGCTTATAATTGAGTGATTACCTGTGTTTCCAGCTGTGAGAACTTTTTGACTTTTGAATAACTTGGGATACCTGAGAGCAAACAAACAAAAGAGGATTGCTTGTCAATAAAGAGCTAAAAAGCTAAGGAAGCTGTCTAAAACCTGTCTTGCTAGAAATCTGAATTAAGTGAAGAAATACAGACAAGAAGAGAAGCTCAATTCACTGTTGCAATTCAGACAAAGCTTTTGCCTAAGGTTGATTTGAGGTAATGTTCAGGCAAAGAATGATGGCATTTTGAACATAGATAAGATGAACAACCTAGCAAACAAAATCCTAAACCAACTACAAGTGAAGTTTTTTTGTTTTCCAAGACATTTTGGTGGACTGAAGCCAAATAATCACTCTAAGAATCTTGTTTTTATATAAGGTCAAAAGGTCATATGTCTTGAAATTGGACAAATAAATTGAATGTGCTGTGTGCTGAAAAAGAAAGCAGCAAAATCTAAGACAGTTTTTAATAAAAATGATAATGAGTAGTGTTCATACACAACTAGGAATAATAAATAAAAGGTTACATAAAAGGAAATATACTATGTTTATTTAAATACATAATAAATGTATTTCTTAAGTAAAAAAAATTAAGGGTAAGAACACTGATATATGTAAACACCATTTTATCTTAGAAATATTAGATTCAAAGTATTAATAATTAGAAGATCTATACTAACAAACTCTGGTTTATTATTTGTTTGTAGGGTTCCTCAAAATATTTTTGAGCAGAGGAAATCTAAGAAAACCTTAGCACAATTGTGTGTGTAGTCAGAACTGAGTTGTCCACATTCAGGAACAAATTGGCCCCAAATCTAACAATAATTAATCTTTAAGCTCTCTTACTTGTATTGGCTCTTCTAAGGTCATGTGCCTAATTTTATATTTATAATTTTATCTTCTCATAGTGGGTCCCACACTTTTAATAGGCTCCAAAGCTCACAAAGCTTAGATTCATGGAGGTGTTAAAACTTTGAATAAGGCAACATGCAGAAATAATAAGAACATTGTCATTAACCTCAAACATCCATGCTTCTTTTTCTTAGTATTAACCCGTCCTCTTGTAAATAAAATATTTTAAATCACTAATTTTTAAGACGTTTTGCAATATCTATTCAGTCTTTGCAAGAAGGAAAATGAGTCCCTGTAATTGCTTTTAGATTAGACTAAAAGATGCTCATCAGGAATTATACTAAAACAGTTCACTTGCAGCATCACTATTCATACTTCTAATGCTGAGCTGCTGAGTGTCTACAGCATTTCTTCAATAAGCCATTATTTTAAGCGTATTTCTAACTTGGAGGATATTATGAGTCCAGCTTAGGGCTTCTGAATGAGCAGTTCTCCCCCTGTGGGAGTGCACTGACCACCAAAGGGCAGCTCCTGTGTTGACCGTCTGCCCCCTGATGGTCAGCACACATCATAGTGACTGGTCCTTCTGCCGTCCAGTCGATTTGCATGTTAGCCTCTTATTATATAGGATTTTCATTCCCACCTCCATTTCCCCTCTTCATTTCTGTCTGAAAATATGTTGTCATTTGGCCTATTAGATATCATTCAATACATTATTCTTTATAAGTCAACCCTAAACACTATATATTATACTAGAGGCCCAGTGGACAAAATTTGTGCATGGGGTGGGGGGGTTGTCCCTCAGCCCAACCTGCACCCTCTCCAATCTGGGACTCCTCAAGGGATGTCCCTCTCAGAATCCAGGACTGCTGGCTCCCAACTGCTCACCTGCCTGCCTGTCTTATTGCCTCTAACCGTTTATACATGCCAGCCCAATCACCCTGCAACCACACCCCTATCAGCTTGATCGATGCTTAACTGCTCCCCTGCTATCCTAATTGCCCCTAACTGATATCCCCTGACTGTCTGGTTACCACTAACTGTCCTCCCCTGCAAGCCTGGTTGCCTCTAATTGCCCTCCCCTGCAGGCCTGGTCCCCTCAACTGCCCTTCCCTGCAGGCCTGGTTTCCCCACAACTTCCTTCCCCTGTAAGCCTGGTCCCTCCCAACTTCCCTCCCCTGCTAGCCTGATTACCCACAACTGCCCTCCCCTGCTGGCCATTTTGTGGTGGTCATCATGTATCCACATGGGAGTGGGCCATCTTTGACCACATAGGGGTGGCCATCTTGTGTGTGGGAGTGATGTTCAATTTGTATATTATTATTTTATTAGATAGGATGTATTCCAGTTTACAGCTAAGAAAATTAAAAGATACTCAGTGATGTTAAAGAGTGTGCTCAGATTCACAGAAATGGGACACAAAAAGAAAACATTATTGAATATAGTTCCACTGACCTCAAAGTTCCTGAAATTTTCTTATGCTCTGCTATTAATAGTATTTCTAAACACTTGAAGTTATTAAGCTTTACATGTTAGTCCTCTTGACATAAACAACCTCTAAAAGGAATATAACAATAAATTCATATACTAATATGATTGTGCTATAAATACTGATTAACACTTCAGGGAAAATGATCAATATTTTGTTAGGAAACCTCTTGTGATTTACCTTTTCTCTAGAAAATAATAAAAACAAAAAACAAAAAAAGCAACAAACACCGGTTTAAAGCTTATTGATAATATATTTTTTTCTCTTTTGGAGGGCAAGGGTGTAAACAATAAAATAAAGAGTAGAAACTATAAAATTCATTAATCTGTAAGAATTTACTTTAATTGATTTTTATATATACCTACTCCTATAACTGCTACCTATCAAAACATGGAACATCCCCAGCACCCTAAATGTTTTGTTAATGTCCTTCCTTGTACATTCTATTTTCTATGACCATAAATTAGCTTTATCTGCTTTTGAATTTTATACAAATGGAATCTCACAGAACATATTCCCTGTTTAGGTTTTTTTTTTCTTTCTCTAAACATTACGTCTGTGAGATTTATCAATCTTGCATACTAGTGTACCAATTTTTTTTTACTCATCTACATTTGAGTCATTTTCAGTTTTGGTCTTCAGGAATAAAGATGATAAAAAATTTTGGTACATGACTTTTGCATATAAGACATATGCCAATTTTTCTTATCACTAGGAAGGAAATTTTTAATAGAGCAAGCAATTAAGCAACTTTAGTAAGTTGATATTTAAGTGAAAAAATATAGCATATCCATTGGTAATAAAACAATAACCAGATCCATATACTGGAATTCACAGGTTTGACATCAGATTTTCTCAGCATCATATTATTATTGAAATTTTAAATTAGTACATATATTATTGAAAATTTATATTTAAATGTTTTATTTTCTACTAGTAGCCCAGTGCACAAAATTTGTGCGCATTAAAAGGAATTAATTAGAGGAAATATTTTAATATTGCTATTTGCCCTTTCTCTATAAGTGTCAAAGATGAAAGAAAATTAGTAAAATGTATATAAAAATTTTCCTCCTGATAATCTGGAGCACACTGTGTGACCCAGAGTCAAGTCCCTACCCACCCACATGCAATTTGAAATCACATGATATCCAGACCCAGCTGGCCCCATCCCCATTGGATGAGATTCAGACCCAGCCAGTCCTAACCCTATCAAGCCCCACTGGGCAGATGGTGCAGCCTCAGTTCCCCTGTCAAGCCCCACTGGGTGGGAGGTACAGTCTCAGGTCCCCAAACTTGGGGCTAAAAGTGTGGCCTGAGGTCCCCAGTCAAGCCCCACTGAGCGGGGAGTGCAGCCTGAGGTCCCTCATCAAGCCCCAGTGAGCAAGGAGCATGACCTGAGGTCCTCCAATCTGGAGCTAAGGCCAGGGCCAAGGCCTGAGGTCCACCACCCTGGGATGGGGTAAAAGGCATGCCTTAAGGTCCCCCATCAAGCACTGCTGGGAAGGGGGCATAGCCTGAGGTACCCCATCAAGCCCCACTTGGTGAAGGCATGGCCTCTGACCTGGGCTAGAGCGGGAGACACACCTTAAAGTCCCCTGTCAAGCCCCACCAGGCAGGGTGTGTGGCCTGAGTTCCCCAGGTCTAGTACCGGGGTGGGGGCATTGCCTGAGTTCCCCAGTCAAGCACCACTGGGTGGGAAGTACACAGTCTCAGATCCCCCACTCTGGTCTGGCTCCACGCAGCCTCAGGTCCCTGCTTATTGCTCATTATGGGAACCCTGCCTTCACTGTTGGCACAGCCATCTTGTGTTATGGGAACCCTGCTTCTGCTGGGGGCACAACCATTTTGTGATGGTGTAACAGTTATTTACATATTACCTCTTTATTATAAAAGATTTTTTAAATAAATATGAAAATGATTGGCATGTAATTTTTTTAAAGCTGTCTATAAATTATTTTTATAAATCATGGCATATAATATAAATAATTTAGCAGTGGTATTAATATTTTTGCAATATTTCTGTATATATTTTCTTTATTTTTTATGATTTATAGTCTTTCTATTCTATAAAACAAACAAACAATAAAACCACCATTGATTTTCTATCACTCTATGGAGGTTGGTTAGATTCTTCTTAAAAACAAAGGTTGCCTGTAGCAACACACAGCTGCTGACTGCTCGCATGGCAAGGCGTCATCAGCGTCTTCCATATCTGTACTGTTTCTCCTCTTGTCTTTGTGGTTGGAGTAGAAGTCCACTTGGTCTTCTGTCAACTCCTCTCCGTTGCAGGAGTCCACTTGGTCTTGGAGTTTTTTCTGAAAGTATATAAACATATCCTTGACTAAAAGTTAATAAAGGAATCTTTTCTATAAAATTGACTTGGGGTCTTTTTATTTTTGCCCAAACAATTTTCCTTTGGCTTATTTTGACCCCATATGTGTTTTTCATGAATGTCTTGCTGTTAGCATTACAGATGAAAAATAATTTTGTAAAGTAAAAATTTTCTAGATGCAATTTAATTACATGATATTTTTCTTTACATGATATTATCCTACTATCCCCCTTTTTTCCATCACTACAGGATGCCTACAACAAAATGGGACAGGGTTGGACCTGCATTGTCAACATTTGTTCACCATCCAGATACCATTGCTGACGTGTACACATAAGGAATTGTTTGACATTGAAACTGGGACTCAGAACTATTGGACATTGAAACTGGTACTCAACTATTTTTTGTTTATAGGTTTATTTCTAGCCTGCAGAGGCAAGATGTTTTTAAGGAAAAGAACCAGGTTGCAGGGGAGCAGAGGACAGATATAGAAGCAAAGAAGCAATGAACAGACTGTCATACTACAGAGGAAAGGCAGGGGAGGGAGGGTGGATGCTGTAAGAGATCAACTGAAGGACTTGTATGCATGTATATAAGCATAGCCAATAGATACAAGACACTGTGTGTTGGGGGTAGAGACAGGTGAGGACATTTATTGGGGGGTAGAGAAGACTGGAGGGAGGTCAATAGGGGAAAAAAAGGAGACATATGCACTACTATTTGTAATACTTTAAATAATAATAATAATAATAATAATACAAGTAAAAGAAAGAAAGGTTTCCTTGCTTGTAAGAAATTAGAAAGTTTTGGATTAAAAACAACCTGAAAAGTGAAAATGGAAAGTGAGAGGATGAAAACCTCAGGTACAGTGGAAAACTAAAAATAGATGGACATGTAACCTTGTCATTCAGACTCTGGAAGAAACAGCATCACAGAGTATTTCATGAAGAATGGAATAAATTTGTCAGGTACTCGTGTCTCTGTGGGGCCTAGGAACAATACTGCACTTATAAGTAGAAGGTCATTGAGAATTAAAAACCTATGCACTTGCAATAGTGTTGTCTTGCTGATGAGTGAGGTGATTTTATAACAAAAGCTACAGGGTCAAGTGCTGAAACTAGGTATAGGCTGAGAGGCACATGCCCTACATGTTTTAGAGAATCCAACCTATTATAATGGAAGTGGGTCTACTCAAACTTACCAAGGTTTGACAAGGGAATAGTCACAATAGTTATGGAGACTTTAGTAATCAGAATATAAGGCAACAGAAAAGAGATATCAAGTTCCATGAGTCAATGTTCAACAGTCTGAAATAGACAAACATCACCTGAACTCACCACTGTATAATACTTAAGGTTTTCCTGATGTATACAAACCAATGTTTAAAAAAATTAAGGAGAAATGTCTGGTTAAACAAAAAGCTAAAAAACAATAAATATCCTCAATACAAAATTAGAGCCTTAAATGAAATATTTACCCATTAAATCATTAAATTTCACCCATCTAAACATTGTTGAAGTTTCCCATCTCAATTCATTCTAAGTAGAATCTAACATTTATTTTATTTTATTTATTCTCTCTTTCTTCCTTCTCATTATTTTCCTATTCTTCCCTTTTTATTATCTTTCCATTTTACTTTCAGAATATGTAACTGTACTTATGATTTTAGAGAAAATATAAGTGAACCTTCTAGTTTAATTTTATGTTATAGGCAAAATGCCCAGTTGTGATTTGCAAGAATGATTTAATGTGCAATAAGTGACAACATAGAATCTGTGCATCTTTTAAATAGGCAAACAATTTTTAAAATAGAAGGAATATGGATAATTGATTACTGTAAAATCTTAAATTAAGTCAAAAGTTCTATGTCAAAGAATCACTCCATATTCCTTTATGTTCATGACGCCTACTTATACACTAAACTGTTCAAAACTTCTATACACAGTGTACACTTAAAGAAGGGCTTAAAATATCTGTGATCTTTTTCAGGCAATCAGGAATGTAAGAGACATAGATAATTTTTATTACCTTTTTCTGCTCCCTAAAAGTAAGATCCTCCATGTCAAGACTCACCCTCCTCAACCCCCACTGCCTGCTCTTTCAACTATTCTCTTTTGGTAAGTCATTTTTTAGGATCTCAGTCAGAACAAAGGCAATCATAACCCTCCTAAGTCTCACTTATTCTTTTCCCCAAAAACATTTTATTATGACATTTTCAAAGCTACATAATCCTAGCTAATAAAAGGATAATATGTAAATTGACTATCACTACAATACACAAGATGGGTGCCTCCATGTGGTCAAAGATCTTGCTCCCCTATGGACACAAAATGGCCACCACAAGATGGCCAGCAGGGGAATGCAGTTGGGAGGGACCAGGCCTGCAAAGGAGTGCAGTTAGGGGTGACCAGGCCCACAGAGGAGGGAAGTTGGGAGTGACCATGCCTGCAGGGGAGGGCAGTTAGGGCCAAACAGGCTGGCAGGGGAACAGTTAGGCATCAATCAGGTTGGCAGGGGAGTGGTTAGTGGGTGATCAGGCTGGCAAGCAGAAGTGGTTAGGGGCAATCAGGAAGGCAGACAGTGAGCATTTGGGAGCCAGCAGTCCTGAATTGTGAGAGGGATGTCCGACTGCCCATTTAGGCCTGATCCCATGGGCAGTGGGATATCCCTCCAGGGGTCCCAGATTGGAGAAGATTCAGGCTGGGCTGAGGGACACAACTCCCCTGCACTAATTTCATGCACTGGGCCTCTAGTAAAGAGATAATATGCAAATTGACCATCACTCCAACACACAAGATGGTTGCCTCATATGGTCAAAGATGGCCACACCTATGTGGACACAAGATGGTCATGATAAATTGGCCTGCAGAGGAGGCCAGTTGTGGGGGACCCAGACCAGGGGGGGATGGTTGGGGGCAACCAGGCCAGCAGGGGAGGGCAGTTAGAGGTGACCAGGCTTGCAGTGAAAGGCAGTGAGGGTTGACCAGGTTGGCATGGTTGTGCAGTTAGGGGCAATTGGGCTGGCAGGGGAGCAGGTAGGCATAAATAAGGCTGGCAGGGTAGTGGTTAGGGGGTGGTCAGGCTGGCAGGTAAAAGTGGTTATGGGCAATCAGGCTGGTAGGTAGGCACATGGTTGGGAGCCAGTAGTCCTAGATTGTGAGAGGGCTGTCCTGTGGGATCAAGGGGTCCCAGATTGGAGAGGGTGCAGGCTGGGCTGAGGGACACACACCCCTGTGCACAAATTTCATGCAATGGGTATCTAGTTTGAAATAAGTGTATTTCACCCACTAACTAGTTGTTCACATGCTTATTTTATCACATATCTATCTTTCCTTCTATCATCCATCACTTTTTTATATATTTTTAATATTTTAAAGCAGGTAGTGAAAGATTGAACTTCTGAATTATGTACATCACATGCTGTTCTATGTCCCTTATTCAAACTTTCAAGTTTTTATGAACTAAAAAAATACATATATTAAAGCTCTGTCTTACTACCAGTCTATATCCAGGAAAACAAGATATAAAATATTGAACAAAAAGAAAACATTCATTCATAGTATAAATTATATTCTCACTTGGCCAATAATTCTTTATATAACTGTACAGTTCTTATAATTTTCAAGTATCTTTGGCTTATATGTGAACCACATCTGATTGGTTTCTATAATAACATTTTATGGCTTCAGCTCAGAAATGCCCTAACCATAAAAGCAGAAACTGAATGCTGATTTTCTGATCCCACTTTCATTCTTCTACTGTCACCTGTTTTTCTTGAGTAGATAAAAAAATAAAATCCAATAAGTATGACATTAAATTACCTTTGTGTTATGTGTAAAAATTCATCCTTTTTATTCTTCATTTTAATTTTCTCATCTAATTCATACTAACAGTATAAAAGAACATAGGGTTACTGGAAAATGCTCAGAATTTACCACACAAAAAGTAACTTAAATATTCTATAAAGTGGTTTCGTTAATGGGCATATTACTTGGAATTATTAGGTATTCTCTGCCAAGCATTTTTTTTAAATCACCCGTTTCCCCAAACATACTGGTTTTGTTACTGTACATAGGATGTCATATATGTAAGTTAAAAAAATATTTTTAAAAGAACAGGAGCTGGGGTGAGAAAGCCAGCAATTTTGTCGATGTTAAGAAGAATATTAGAGTTAGAGAACATCTCATAATATGAGGGTCCAGAAGCCTCTCTGAAACAGAGTAAGCCAAATGCCCAAACATTGCATCAGGAAATAGCAAAGCCATTAGCAGTCTTCCTGTCATGCTGGAAAGCAAACCACAACTGGTCTTTCAGACTTCAGAAAGTATCTCTGGAAGCCTCCGGAATTTTATTAAATTGGAAATCTGATGGAGAAAATTGGAATGTAATTCCAACAAGTGCAAGAGTTTCTTTAAACCAAGTAATGAGGGGTGAGATTGTGGGGTCAGATATCAACGGAATACATAGTGAGTGAATGCACATATAATTTTAGAGAAAGAACAAATTGGATTTTTATAAGATTTGCACTCTTTTAAAACTTTGTTTAAAGTGTATAAATATTCTGATTTTACCACATTCTTGCTATAACTTGATGATATTACACATTATTAATTTTTACCAGTTTCACAGTGTGTATGACATTTTCTCTCTGAGGTTCTAATTTTCATTTTCTTTCTGTATATGTGTAGGCACATATCTGTTGATTTCTGCTTATTGTTATCTTATGCTATTTAAAACATGCTTTATAATATGTCATATAACCAGTTAGCAATAATATTATAGGGATACATGGTAATGTTGTAGAAGCAGTAGAGTGAAATAATTAACACTATAGGCTCAGGAGCCAGACTCCTTGAATATGAACCAAACCTTCACCTCTTATTATCACAACTAGAGTCCTGGTGCATGAAATTCTTGCACTCAGGGGTTGGGGAACAGGGTATATGGTGTCCTTCAGCCTGGCCTGTGTACTCTCACAGTTCCGGAGCCCTTCCTTGGGGACTTACTGCTACTCAGGCTTGTGTCTATGTCCTGTGAGCACTCACCTTGGAGATGTCTATATATGGCATTTCTCTGGAGATATCTGGCTAATATAATTCCTAAAAAATTACACATAATTAAGTCCATTTCTCTATGGCCAATAAACATTTTTAAAAACATATTTTTTATTGATTTCAGAGAGAGGAAAGGAAAAGAGGGGATAGAAACATCAATGATGAGAAAGTATCACAGATTGGCTTCCTCCTGCACACTTCCACTGTGGATCAATCATAACCAAGGAATGTACCCTGACTGGAAATCTAACCAGTAACCTCTTGGTTCATGAGTTGATGTTCAACCACTGAACACACTGGCCAATAAAATTTTCACATGTATTGCTACCAGAGATTGGGGTATGGAGTCTAAGTATATACATGGAATATAAGTATATTACCACATACACACGCATGCACACACACACACACACACATACACATCTATACATTTATTCAATTTATACTAATACTAATAAAAGTCTAGGTGGTAAAAAGGTGGAAGATTTATGTCATCTGAAGAGAAACCAGAGCAATACAATCATAGTAGGAGACTTTAATACCCCACTGTCACCATTGGTCAAATCCTCTAAACGGAAAATCAGCAAAGAAATATCACTCCTAAATGACTCATTAGATCAGATGGAATTAATTGACATCTTCAGAACATTTCACCCCAAAGCCACAGAATATACATTCTTCTAAGTGCACATGGGTCATTTTTAAAGATAGACCAGATTCCGGGTCATAGGCAAAGTCTCTTCAAATTCAAGAAGATAGAAATCATATCAAACATCCTCTCATCACAGTGGCAAAAAACTGGAAATCAACTACAATAAAAGCAATCCAAAGAAATCCAACACATGGAGACTAAACAGCATGCTATTAAACAATGACTGGTTACTAGAGAGATCAAGGAAGAAACAAAAAACATCATGCCAACAAATGACAATAAAAACACAACAATCCAAATCTATGGGACACAGTTAAAACAGTCTTGAGTTGGAAGTTGATAGCTCTACAAGTCTACTGCAAAAAAAAACAAGAAACAATGGTAATAAATTACCTAACCCAACAACTCAAAGAGTTAGAAAGAAGGCAACAAAAAAAGCCCAGTGTAAGCAAAAGGAAGAAAATAGTAACGATCAGAGTGGAGATAAACTACATAGAGATCAAGAAACAATACAAAAGATCAACAAAAGCAAGAGATGGTTCTTTGAAAGGATAAACAAGATTGACAGACCTCTAGCCAGGCTCACCAAGAAGCAAAGAGAGAAGACCTAAATCAAGAAAATCAGAATGAAAGAGGAGAAATAACAACAGACCCCTCCAAAATACAAAGGATTCTTTAAAAATACTATGAACAACTCAATTCTAACAAATTGGACAACCTGCAGGAAATGGACAAATTCCTAGAAAAATATAACTTCCAAAACTCAATCAGGAAGAATCTAAACATCTCAATAGATCAATTGCTATGGAAGAAATTGAAGCAGTCATCAAAAAGCTTCGAGCAAACAAAAGCCCGGGACTAGATGGATACACAGGAGAGTTTTACCAAACATTCAAGGAAGAATTAAAACCTATCCTCCACAGATTATTCAAAATTTTTCAAGAAGAAGGAAAACTTCTGAACACCTTCTATGAAGCCAGCATCACCCTAATACCAAAACCAGACAAAGACAACACAATGAAAGAAAATTACAGGACAATATATCCCTCATGAACATAGATGCCAAAATCCTCAACAAAATTCTAGCAAATCAGATCCAGGAGTACATCAAAAAGATCATACACCATGACCAAGTAGTATTTATCACAGGAATGGAAAGATGGTACAATATCTGCAAATCAATAAATGTGATACATCACATAAACAAATTGAGAGACAAAAATCACATAGTCATATCCATTTATGCAGAAAAAGCATTTGACAAAAATCCAACACTTTTTGATAAAAGCTCTCAACAAGGTGAGAATAGAAGGATCATACCTCAACATCATAAAATCCATATATGATCAACTCACAGCTAACATCATACTCAATGGGCAAAAACTAAAACCATTTCCCCTAAAAACAAGAACAAGCCAGGGATGCCCACTATCACCACTCCTGTTTGATATATTATGGAAGTATTAGCCATTGTAATTAGACAACAAGAAGAAATAAAGGGCATTCAAGTCATAAAAGAAGAAGTAAATCTGTCCTTATTTACAGATGACATGCTATTGTACAAAAAAAGAAAAACTCAAAAGATTCCATCAAAAAACTAATAGATTTAATAAATGAATGCTGCAATGTAGCAGAATACAAAATTAATGCCCCAAAATCTATGGCATTTCTATACACTAATAGTAAACTTACAGAAAGAGAGACTAAAAAAGCAATCCCATTTACCATCGCCCCCCAAAAAAACTAATATACCTAGGAATAAACTTAACTAATGAGGTAAAAGACCTATATGCAGAAAACTACAGGACACTGAAAAAAGAGATAGAGGAAGATATAAACAGATGGAAGAGCATACCATGCTCATGGATTGGGAGAATGGACATCACTAAAATGTCCATACTACCCAAAGCAATCTATAAATTCAATGTACTCCCCATTAAAATACCAACGGCATATTTCACAGGCCTACAAAGAACTCTCCAAAGATTCATCTGGAACAAAAAAAAGACCCTGAAAGACACAGCAATCCTGAGAAAAATAGAATAAATTATGTAGGATCTCAATACCAGATTTCAAGATGTATTATAAAGCCCTGTTCTCAAAACAGCCTGGTTCTAGCAAGACAACAGATATATAGAACAATGGAATAGAATAGAGAATCTAGATATCAACCCAAACCACTATGGTCAATTAGTATTTGACAAAGGAAGCATGAACCTGCAATGAAGTCAAGAGTTTCTTCAATAAATGGTGTTGGGAAAATTGGACCAATACATGCAAAATAAATGAAAATAGACCGCCAACTTACACTTTACAGAAAAATAAACTCAAAATGGATACAAGACTTAAACATAAGACTGGAAACCATAAAAATACTAGAGAAATCCAGAGGCAGCACAATCTCAGACATATGCTGAAGGAACTTCTTCACTGATCCTGCTCCTAGGGCAATGGAAGCTAAAAAGAAAATAAACAAATGGGACTACATCAAAATAAAAAGCTTTTTCACAGCAAAAGAAACCTCAACAAAACAATAAGAAAGTCCACTGTATGGGAAAACATATTTGTACATGTTATCACTGATAAAGGTTTAATCTTCAACATCTACAAGCAACTTATACTACTGAATAAAAGGAAGATAAATGATCCAATAAAAAAAAATGGGCAACGGACCTAAATAAATGACATCAAAAGATAACAGAAGGAAGGCCAAGAGACACATGAAAACATACTCAAAGTCACTAATTATCTGAGAGATGCAAATCAAAATGACAATGAGATACCATCTCATACCTGTCAGGATGGCAATCATTAGCAAATCAATAAATCACAAGTGTTGGCGCGGATTCAGAGAAAAAAGAACCATCATGCACTGCTGGTAGGAATGCAGACTGGTGCAACCACTGTGGAGAACAGTATGGAGTTTCCTCAAAAAACTAAAAATGGAACTCCCTTTTGACCCAGCAATCCCACTCCAAGGAATATATCCTAAGAAACTAGAAACACCAATCAGAAAGGATATATGCATCCCTATGTTCATAGCAGTACAATTTACAGTAGCTAAGATTTGGAAATAGCCTAGATGCCTGTCAGCAGATGACTGGATCAGAAAACTATGGTACATCTACACAATGGAATTCTATGCTGCCATAAAAAAGAAGGAAGTCTTACCATTTACAGCAACCTGGATGGAATTGGAGAGCATTATGCTAAGTGAAATAAGCCAGTCAATGAAAGAAAAATACCACATGACCTCACTCATTTATGGATAATAAAGAACATTATAAAGTGATGAACTTATATATAGATACAGAGGTATTAAAGCTCAAATCAACTGTCAAATTACAGTTAGGGAGAGGTGGGGTAGGAAAGAGATCAACCAAAGGACTTATATGCATGCATATAAACACAACCAATGGACACAAGACACTGGGTGGTTAGGGCATGCATGGGAATAGGCAGTGGGGAATGGGAAGATATGTATACATGTAACACATTAATAAAAATTTAAAATAAAATAAAAAGCCTCAGTAGTTCTCGTGCCCTCACATGCAATGTTGTCACAAGATGCCTCCACAAGATGGCTGCCACAAGATGGCCACCATAAAGACGGCTGCAACAGAGATGGTCTTTTGTTGGGGGTAATCAGGCTGGCAGGGGAGCAATTAAATGTCAATCAGGCTGGCAGTTAGGAAGTGGTCAGGCTGGCAGGCAGAAACAGTTGGGGGCAATTAGGCAGGCAGACAGGTGAGCAGTTAGAAACCAGTGATCCCAAGTAGTGAGAGGGATGTCCAGCTTACAGTTTAGGCCCAATCCCATACAAAGGTTGGGCCTAAACCCTCTGTAAGACATCTCCAGAGGAGTCCCCACAGCGATCGGGCCTAAAGCCAGTTTGGAGAGGGTACAGCCTGTGTTGAGGGATAACTCCATCCCATTGCACAAATTTTGTGCACCGGGCCTCTACTTTGATTTATAACAGAACAGGATTCAATTTAAATGTTATGTAAATATTTGTCGGTTTATATATTTAATTAATGCTTTTAGTTTTTTTCCCTATACTATTTATATATTTGAAAATCTTGCTTT
>PVJN01044359.1:0-17366 GCA_004026805.1 Lasiurus borealis | reverse complement strand
GGGAGAAGAATAGAAAGTCAGAAACATCGATGATAGAGAGACATCGATCAGCTGCCTCCTGCACGCCCCACACTGGAGATGTGTCCACAAGCAAGGCACATGCCCCCAACCGGAATCGAACCTGGGACCCTTCAGTCTACAGGACAACACTCTATCCACTGAGCCACACCGGTCTTGGCAGCATCCTCCAACTTTTGTGTGCTCTTTCATGCCACAAGCTCACGCCATCCCACTGCAGTGATTCCAGAGGTGGACTTTCTCCATTTCCGGGACTTTTTCAAACATTTGATCCAGACTTATTTGCCCCGAGTCCCATTGCCTCAGGGAACTTCTCCTTCCTGCCAGAGCAAACAGGAGGAACAAATTCTTACTTAGTAACGTGTGGCCTTGGGTCTTAGGATGTAGACTTCAGCCCAAATCTTTTTAGCTGACTGACCTGAAGGCTCATACCACATCCTCACCCACCCCTTCAACCCTCATCTATCCGTACAGTCTCTTTTATCATCTTTATTTCACCTTATGTATTTATTAATGCGCTTATAGAATGCTTCTTTTTTAATTGGATAGTCGATTTAGTCTCCGTCACGTCTATAAAATGAAGGAATATATTTAAGAGATGTTCACCGAGGCACCCAAAAGGTCCTTAGAAACACGATGCTGAATAAATGACTGTAAACTCTTGCCACTAAATGGTTTATTTTCTAGAGAAGAGTAGAAGGCAGTCAGAGGATCCTAGAAGCAATGATAATGTGGCTTAAGAAGTGCCAGGGCATAGTGTTTGCAAAGTGTTATGGGTAACTGGAGTCTGGGGAGATCAGGAAAAGCTTTCAAGCAAGTAAGATATCTAAGCAGAAACTGAAAATACATGTAATAATGACCCAGGTAAGGTTTGGGGAAGGAGTTTCAGGTGGAAGGAATAGCAATTCTAAAGGCCCAAACCTCAATGTAGGGAGGATAGAATATCCTGGGAATATTTGAATTAGCGCTGAATGGCTGGAACAGATAGTGTAGAGAAGAAGAGAATAAATGAGGCAACAAACTAGGTGATGCAGTCCTCTGATGCTATGCTTTAGGGACTGCTGAAACTGTTAAGCAAGGAAAAGACATACTCAGAATTTTACTTTGGAGATTAAAAATAAAAAAGGAGTGTGTAACAGAAGAACTTTCTAGAAGCATGGAAAAGAATGAGGAGTAATAGCAACACCACCTAGGAGAGCCAAGATGGAGGTAAAAGCCAACTCACAAAGTATCTTTGGGGAAAGGAAGTATAAACTAGTAAATGTGAAGAATGATTTAGGAGGTATAATGATGCTCGTTAGATAGGAGAGAACATGCCATCTTATGGCTTAGAGTTCTGGTTACATGGTGTCTATTTACATTAGAGATTCTTTCAAGAATCATGTTAGATAATACATACTAATTTTTTTAATTAAACATAATACTATAATGTAAGGAAAAAAGGTAGTGGACCATTTATACAGTGGAACTACCATTATGTTAATGAGATTTTTTTTTTTTTGGTCAAGATTTAGGAAGCAGATGTGATATTGGGAAAGGCTATTTTGATAGGAAAATGTGTTCATAGGACCTTTCTCAGGTTAATAGAGATATGTGATTCCTAAGTTAACTGCATTTTAATCTTTAAGCTTGTTTCGTCGCTTTACACCGCAGAGATGGTCTAAAGTTTTAGCGTCAGATTATATCCATTATAAAATGGATAACAGACTTATGGGCGGGGAACCACATGTATTTGAACTTAGGTGACCGAACTGGACTCGGAAAGTGGGGAGGCATGCTATGAATAGTAACGCGAGGGCCATAGGCACAGATGCAGTGGGCTATATGATCACTCTCCTAGGGGGTCTTCACTGTGTAGAAAATGAGTGAACATTTAAAGTTGCTTATCCTCCGCGATGGCTCATTTTATGGGTCAACCCGACTGGGCCCTGAGGTGCCCAGATATTTGGTCCGACATTTCGGGTGTGTCTGTGAGCGTGTTTTGGACGAGGTTAACACTGGAATCAGTAGACTGAGCGGAACAGATTGCTCTGCCCAGTGCGGGCAGACCTCAGCCAGTCCATTAAGGCCTGAATGGAATAAAAGGCTGAGGAAGAAAGAATTCTCCCTCTCCGCCTGAGTGTCTTTGAGCTGGGACATTAATCTTCATCTGCCTCTGGACTTGGACTTGGACTGGAACCTACACCATCAGCGGTCCTGCTTCCCAGGCCTCTGGACTCCAACTGAAGCCCATTAGCTCTCCTGAGTTGGACTTTCTCAGCCTCCATAATTGCATGAGCTAATTCCTTATAATAAATCTCTTTCTATACACCCCATGGATCCTGTTTCTTGGAGAAGCCTAGCTAATGCTACATCCTACCTGGTACCTAGAAAGTACTCAACGTTATATAAATTAAAATCACTGCCACAGAATACTGCATCTTTTCCAGATAAAACTCTAAGAGTAAAATCACAGAATATATGTGTGTTTCTAGAAGCGGATAAGAAGTTTTCTAATTTAATCTTACCATTCTAAATCACTGCGCGGGAGTTTCAATGTCTCCATACCCTGGCCATGCTTTGTTCAGTCAGTCTTACATTTAGCGATTCTGATATGTGTATAGAATGAATTGCCTTAATGTTGTTTTAATTTGCATTTCCCTGTGTTGGTTACTTTTATATGCTCACCAGTTATTCCAGTAACTTCTGGGATAAAGCCATTGGCTTTGGAATTAAACAGATTGGGATCAGCACTCTGCCTTTGATGCTCTCATCTGGAAAACAAGAATAGTGCTTGTCTCTATGTGTAGAGTTTGTGTCGGAATGAGAGGAACCTGGTGAGTGACACTATGAACCTAGTAAAGTACCTGACACACGAAAATGACCCAACCAACAGTAGGCACCATGAATAACATATATTTTAGAAGGTAGAAATGTCACTAAACAGAAACCTATGTAGATAAGTTTTGGAAAAGATGTTAATGACTTGGATTTGTTCTTTATTTACAGAAATACAAATGGCTTTACATTAGTCAGATAGACCACCTGACTCTGCCTCCCAGGATCACTACCTCCTGGTTATTTAACTTTGAGGAAACGAATAGAACCGAGCCCATAAGATTGTAAGAATTAAATGAAGAGATCCCTATAGAGCATTTTGAAAGAATCTCGCTTTTTCAGTTATTACAGTAGATGCTTACAGCATTCTCACTATTGTGTGCCAGCATTCTCACTATTATATCCGAAGCGCAGTGCTAAGAATCAGAGCTCCACTGTTGAACAAGGTTTCATCCACTTTACATAGTTGCGTTATACTTTTTATTATGTTTTTATTATTGGGAGATCATTGGTTAGAGTGTGGATGCAGACACAGAACCATGGATAGGTTCTCTGCATTGGAACTCTGCCTTCCTTTGCTTTTTTTTTTTCAGGGAAAACTAGTGTGTAAAGAGAGGAAAAATATCCTGTACTATTTAATAGACTATGTACCTAAGACCATCCTAGATTTTTTATATGATTTTTTCTGATCCTTCCAACAATCCTAAAAGGCAGATTGCTTTCTCTTCTTTGCACAGTTGGTCAGGGAGATGGAATTGTTTGCCCAAGATGGCCACTAAAAGGCAGGAGAGCTCATATTAGTGCTGCTATCTATGCTGCATTCAGTTCTTTTCATTGCCACTACCCTGACTCCTTCTTCAAAATCTAAGGCCTGGCTAGCACAGAAACAAGGGAACAGATCATGCCTCCATACAGGTTGGCTATGCTTTTCCACAACTTCAGCAAAAGCCATTCATACCAAGCAACACTTACAGGTGAATTACTTCATTTACCAGACTCATCGTGTGTGTGTGTGTGTGTGTGTGTGTGTGTGTGCGTGTGTGTGTGTGTGTTATAACATGTACAGTTATGAACTTTCCAATCACTTGCTGAGATCAGTAGTACAAGATATATCAGCGAAGTTCGGTTTTATTAACCATGGCATCTGGATGTTTAGCACGTGGCAATATGTTTCTCACAAAATGTAACTTATAATCTGAGCATTAGAACTACACAACACACATCGTTGTCATGATTTCTTCCCCAGCAGGAGTCCATATCCCCTTTCTTCCAGAGGGTCTGTTTTTATTTCTGTTTCCACCCCCGCCTCACTTGTCTCTAGCAACACCTCTTTTTTTTTTTTAAACAAAACCTGGAAATATGGGGTGTTATCCTGAGGCTGAAATAGTCCGTATTTTTCTTCCACGAAACCCTGATTGGCAACAGTCAGCGATTGTCTCTCTTTTCCAACTGCCGCCTGGAGCCAGGATCAAAATATTCATGAATAATTCAGCAGTAATTAAATTCTTTAGGTTTTGTTCTGACTCACAGGAGCGAAGTCATGTCAGTCTGCTTATGGATTAGATTATCCGTAAAGGTTAGGAGTTAAGCGGGCTCCTTTTCCGCTGCGATTCCTTGTACGTGTGGGCCGATAGGAGCGGGCCGCACCGGGCCTGTGTTTTCTCTGTAAATAAAAGCCTACAAAATTTCAACAAGTCAGCCCTTGTGTGCCACACGAAGAGATTGATGACAAACCACACCGTTTCCCCCCTTCGTACAACAGTTTGCCATCACAAATGCACTTTCTCAAAACATCGATTCACTTTTCATCCAAACCTTAGGAGATGTCGGATGAGCGAGTTATCTCCATAAAGAGGGCGACTGCCACACAGAAGAACGGTCGTGTGAATGTTCCTTCTTTTAAAATCCTTCCAGTAGGGAGAAACTTTCAGAATAAAGATTCTTTCTTTGACTATTTTTTGCTTTACTGCCACACATCGGTCAACGATCTACCTGAATAGGCCTTAGGACATGCCTGTCTAGTTGTAGTGTGCCTCTTCAGAATCACACAGAGAGAAGAATAAAAGCAAAGACGGAGAGTTTAATAGAGAAAAGGAAAGTAAAAATGTGGAATATAGGAGTGTAGCATTCAGAATGCCGAGTTTGAAAGGGAAGGCCGTCTCTTCTTGGACAAGAGGGACTTACTATGTATGGACAGACATAAACAGCAGCAGTAGCGTGCTCTACCTGCTAACCACTCCTGTGTTTATGAAAACGACATACATTCTTATCAGGTCATTGGACCTCAACCCAACCCGCCTATTTGCTGACTCCACCAGTGCTCTTACTGATTGACAACCTGTCAGTAAAGTCACATTCTCAAACTTTTGCTGCATCCATTTAACCTTTACTTTCTGATTGGGGATCCGGTGATCTATGTCTAGAAGTTACCTTTGGAGTGAACTAGTCTTCATGGTGCTTCCTGTCCAAACACTGTCCCTCACTGATCTGCCAAGCTTCCCGAATGTCCACTCTTGGTCACTGCCCTTTGGACTTAAGGCCTTGCCACTGAAAGCTGAGGGTGTAGCAGAAGAGTTCCATTAATATCCCAGCTTGGTTTTAATGTCTGATTAATTAAATATGAGGAATCAAGAACACTTCTTATTTTTTTTTTATTAAACAATATATCTTATTGATTTTTTACAGAGAGGAAGGGAGAGGATAGAGAGTTATAAACATCAATGAGAGAGAAACATCGATCAGCCGCCTCTTGCACACCCCCTACTGGGGATGTGCCTGCAACCAAGGTACATGCCCTTGACCAGAATTGAACCTGGGAACACTCAGGCCACAGGCCGCTGCTCTATTCACTGAGCCAAACCGGTTTGGACAAGAACACTTCTTTAATGTAAAAATATAGGAAAAGACACTCTGATTAGAGAACTATGGTTCTGCAATTTGAAAAAGTCAAAAAGACTCTAAAAGTTAATGGACTCACAATAGAGAATTAGATGCAGATGATGTAAAGGAAATATAGATGAATTCATTGACATAGATAGTATATGGATGAGGATGATGGGGTGATGGGAGGTGGTGAATGAGGAAGTAGCTGATATTAGCAACTCTAGCAATTTATTCTCAGTAAGGACTCTAAAAAGGATCTAGAAAATTTGAAAATACATTTAAATACTTTGCTCACCTGCCTATTACATAGAGTTGGGTCTTTATTATAAGCAAACAAATCATGAAAGTATTATTGTTTTTTTCTGAATTATAACTACTATGGTTGATTTAGAACGATTTCCCTGTGGTCTACTGAATTTTTTCCGATTTAAATCTAAATGAATATTTCACAGAATGACTTTTCCTGCAATATTTTTTAAAAGTTGAAACAGAAGCACTTACTTCCTGTTTTCTTAAAATGTACCAATATTTTGAATGTGTTGAGGGAAATACTATGAGATCCACAGAAAACCAGAAATAGTATTTAATGTCTAAGGAAATACATTATATTTTCCATAAAGCTGCTCTTTTCTTATAAACTCATGGGTGATTAGTGGAAAGGTCATACATGTCAGAGCTTTACTTCCTGGATTTAAATGCTGAACTCGCCATGTACTAGTTAGCCGTGTTATACTGGTCAAGTAGTGTAATTTCTTGTGTCTCATTTTTTTTTTTTAAGTAAAAAATGGGATACTGAAAATTTCCAATTTCATAGGAATGACTATTACAAATAACTGAGTTAATATTTGTAAATTATTTGCCATAGCCCCTGCTACATAGCAAGGGCTATTTAAGAATGTGTTAAATAAATTACATTATCTTCTAGGTCCTCAGAGCTAAAAACTATAAACCTGACCATGTTTTCTAGACTCCTTTCTCTAAATTATCTTCCACATCTTACTATGAATTATCTTTCATAGTTATAGTCCCTTCCCCATTTTACTTCTATTGCCTTAGTATAGACTCTACCATTTCTCACCGGTAGCATTAACACCCTCTTCTAATAAATCTCTCATCTCCAACCTCACCCACACCAAACTTGAGCAATCCTGATGTCATCTTTCTACAGGATATATCTAAGTAAACCTCTTCCAATCATGACTAATTTTACCTGGATTGACTTTCCCATCCTTCCCCACTGGGCATCATAGTGAATTGTTTCTGTACCTTCAAATACGAATTTTGGGCTGAAGGAAATCCCCCTTTTTCTGGGCTCACGACCCTAACAACAAAAGCTTCTATCCTTTCAAATATCCTGGGCTTTTATATCCGCTTTTGGTTCTTAGGATGAGTGAGGTCTCTGTTGATTGGTGAGCTGATGACAAGGATGACTGCATGAGCACAGCCTCTCTCTTGCAGCAGACAGGCGATA
The DNA here is from genome assembly GCA_004026805.1 of Lasiurus borealis. Taxonomy (NCBI): domain Eukaryota; kingdom Metazoa; phylum Chordata; class Mammalia; order Chiroptera; family Vespertilionidae; genus Lasiurus; species Lasiurus borealis. The sequence continues at coordinate 10,177 of PVJN01044359.1, read as the reverse complement.
AATTAATTCTCCTGAGGAATCTCACCAACATATATGCATAAGGAGATTTATTATGAGTATTCATCTTTCATGATCATGGAGGCTGAGAAATCCCCAAGTCTGCTGTCTGTAAGCCGGAGACTCGGGAAAACCGATAGTGTAATTACAGTTCAAGACCAAAGACCTGAGAACCAGGGAGCTGGTGGTGGAAGTGTGAGTCCAAGCTAGACCATTGTCCCTGCTCAAGCAGGCAGGCAGGTAGGGAAGGAGTCCTCCCTCCCTCTGTTTTTGTTCTAAAGTGGTACCTCGAGATACGAGTTTAATTTGTTCCGTAACCTTGAGGCGTGGGAAACTATGAGACACTGGAGTCGCGGTAAACTGGTGGGTCGTGTGCAGCCGGCCATAATGGAATTACTCCTATCTCAAATGTTGCTCGTATTTCAAAGCAAAAATGGCTTGCTTGATGGCTCGTATCTCAAAAATCTCATATGTTAGGGCACTCGTATCTCGAGGTACCACTGTACTTGAATTTGATGATGCCACCCACATTGGTGAGGGCTTAGTTCATGAGTCCACTGATTCAGATGCCCATATAGTTTGGAAACACCCTAATAGACACACCAGAAAGTGTGCTTAATCGAGCCCTTCATCTCCCCTCTGGTGCAGTCGGCTTGGCAAATAAAATTAACCACCACCTCATGTTCCTTTCAGGAGAATTCCCTTCTTTTCTACTTGCTCCACTTGGGCATACGGGAGTTTAATTCATAAGGATAGATGCAGAACCTTAATATTGGCTGCCAGTGTAAAAGGCTGACTTTTGTAATCCCATCTTAATGATAATAGAACCCATATTTAGAGTTCTATCTAATATCTGAATCTATTTTTCAATTTATTTATAATCCAGGAGGATTAGAATCTCCAGAAAGCCAATACTAATGGTATATCACAACTAATTTATGAGAACTTTGGCTTCTTAAAGAAATTACAGCAGGGAACCTTGCTTTCTACTTAAAGCTGATCATGTTGAGCTCTTTATGACCATCAGAGATGGCTTTTCTTTTCAATACGATCTCAAAATGATTTTGCCAATTTAAAAAAAAAACAATTTAAGGAATGAATTCATATTGTGTAGGCCTTGCATCTATTTCTATCCAAAAATTCGTCTTTGGTTTCTCCCCCTGAAATTGTTCTGTGTCTCATGTTCCCGGATGTCGGAGCCCAGTGCCGTGAAGTAATAAGAATGCCAGTGTTTCAAAGCAGCGTGACTCTAATCGCCCATACTTCAGACACCGCAGCCCTCCTTTGCCAACTGCGGCTGCGTGCGGGATCCCACCTGCAGACCGTCTTGTTATTGTGGGAGAGCCTGGGAGAGCGGCCCCGGGAAAAGGTTCCTGCGTCAACTTCCTGGGGAATGCTGACGGGAATCCAAGGAAGGGAAGGTCTGTGTTGTGCTTCCCCCCCCCCCCCTACTGAATAGAAGGGAGACTGAAAAGCAATAAAGCAAAAGGCATTTCCTGCAGGTAGCCTTAAATCATTCAACACCAAGGCCTTCGGGGAGCCACCGGCTCCTCTTTCCTCTCCAGAATGAGCTTTCTGGCCAAATGCACCCCCTCCAGCCCCCGGTGTCCTCACCTGGCTCTCCGAGGGCTCCCATCCAAACGTGTCCTGGCACAACAGGATCCCCGCTCCCTCCGAAATGGGTCTTGACCCATGCATCACGCTCAAAGACTTTTCCAATTGCTCCCCGGTGGCGGAGGCTGAGGGCTCTGTTTTGCTTGTGATAATGTGCTAATCTCCAAGACCCCACATAAATCCTCCTCTTGCGTTGTCATTTGTCAAAGTCGCAATACGGGGCTGGAGAAAGAAGAGAGAAGGGAAGGGGATGGCGGGGGGGGGATGGGGAGAGGGAGACTAATGACAGAAAGAAAACTTGGCCTTGGTTTTGTTTTCTCTCAAGCAGGACTTTCCCCTCTCTTCTTTCTAATCTGTAAAACATCTGACATGGAGGCCACCTCAAACACAAATAAATAAATACTTCTCCGTGACTCTCCCTGGTGGAATTTTTTTTTTTGGGGGGGGTCCGCATTTGAGACAGAAAGTTAAATATAAGTGCTAATGAATATAATTTACACCGAAGTTCCAAAATGAAAGCAGAAAGCTTTGTGAACTTGCCTACGACACATTTTCACTACTTGTTCAAATAATATTAAGTTTGAGAGTTATGTGGTGGTACTAGTGTATTCTGCCAGCAGCAATTGGACCAATTTGATGTCACAAGTAAGACTCTAACCCAGTCAGTGTGGCTCAGTGGTTGAGCATAGACCTATCAACCAGGAGGTCATGGTTCAAATCCCGGTCAGGGCACATTCCTGGGTTGAGGGCTCTGTTCTCTCATTGTTGGTATTTCTATCTATCTCTGCCTTTCCCTTCCTCTCTGAAATCAATAATATAAAATACTAAAGCTCTCACCTGTAGAGCTTTCCTTATGAGTGCTTTTCAATGTTTTCCTATAGCAAAAAAAAATGTAAGGCGATAATACTAAACAAGGTTGGGTTTTCTGCCATCGGTATTCATGTGGAGCAAAAGAAGAAATGTGAAATTGCTGTTGTTTTAAGAGTTTTATTGAGGCATAATTTATCTACCATAAAATTCACTCATTTTAAGTGTACAATTCAATGATTTTTTTTTTTTTTAGTACATTTCCCAAGTTGTGGAAACATCATTGCAATCCAATTTTAGAACTTTTCCGGCCTCAGCATGAAATCCCTGGTGGTCATTTCCAGTTGCTCGCCCTTCCCAAGACCAGTTCTGGGCAACCGGGAGTCTACTTTCCTTCCCCGTAGACATGGACTTGCTGGATATTTCCTAGACGTGGGATCACACCTCATAGAGCCCTTAGTGTCTGGCTTCTTTCACTTAGCACAATGGTTTGAAAGTTCACCTTCGCAAGTGTGTGTAGCTGGACTCTGTTCCCTTCTTCTTAACGGATGGTATCGCGTTGCAGAACCACATTTTGCTTATCCCTTCATCAGTAGATGGACATTTACCATGAAATTGTTTTGGAAAATATTAGCAATGGCAGCGTGTCAACACGATATTAAATTAAAGGGCTGGTTTAAAAAAAGAGCGTATTCAGCCTCGGAGGCAAAAAATCGCTCACCATAGAGGCCAGCCAACCCTCACTTCAAGTTCTTTGTCTGTGGGTGGAGGCTTCTCTGAATATCCACCTCCAAGAAACCAAAAATACTGAAGAGAGTCCAGCGCACAGTGAAAAGGGAGGGAGTTCCAGAGCTTAGCTCATGGCAAAATCACACTGATAGAACCAATACCTGCCTGGCCGGTCTCCCCGTTTTCTCTTACTTTCCTGGGAGTTTGGGGCTACAGGAGAAGGAGTAGGAAACTCATCATTAAGTCTGAGACCGACCTGATGGGACTTAGAAAGCTCGAGGCTCAAGACATCGTCTTCAGCACACACTGAGTCAGTTCAGCACAGGAGTGATAAAACCGGAAGGAAGTCGGTCAGTCTTTCTGCCGACAAATATTATGGGGATAAAACCAGCCCATCCGGTTCCTGAAACAGAACTTCCAATAGGATAAAAGTGATCTGCATAGGTATTGACGTCTTGGTTGTTAATGTTCCGTTGGTTATTATGGATGGAATGCACCAGGAATTCTTCGTGGTGATTTCCATTCATGTCTGCACTTCTCATCCAATTGTCCTGATTTTATTGATGAGAAAACTAAATAAGTCTCAAGGGGAGATGTTAGGTCAATTCCCTCGTGTGATAGAATTAGTCAGGGATGGAGCTGGAATTTAAATATATATCTGTTATGCTCCAGAATGTTCCTTTCTTCATGTTCCTAGAAAAACTAAAACAAAAGCTAAGGACGAAAGAAACTATAAAAATAGACTGCCCAGGACACACACACACACACACACACACACACACACGGACTTAATTTGTAACAAGAAAAATGCAGAACAGACCAAAGGGAGGCATTTCTGACATGAAGAAAATGCACACACCAAAAGACTGTCTGCTTCTAAACTTTGGGAATCAAGTTATTATTTTAATGGACTGAGCTGGTCTGTCCCAGAGACACAAAGATGCAAAGATGAATCTGTCTTCTTTCCCTTCTTAAGTTCCTATAACCAGTGGGTTAGTGATGGAATCCTTTGCCATTTTTACTTAATGGGAAGTAATTTGATGTCACAGTGACACTGAGCATTGGAGTCCAAAGAAAAGAAATACAACCTAATTGGCTGAACAGGCAAGAATTGAAGTTGCCCTAATAGCATGATCCTTGGAAATAGTTCTGAGCTGAATCCCTAGTGCTCCTGCCGGCACATAGAAGGAGGAGCTCTCACAGGAACGTCAAGCGTGTGACATGCGCCCGGCCAATGTGGCTCCATGGTTGAGTGTCAACCTATGAACCATGAGGTCACGGTTTAATTCCTGGTCAGAACACATGCCTGGTTTGTAGGCTCAATCCCCAGTGGTGGGTGTGCAGGAGGCAGTAAATCAATGAGTCTTTCTCATCATTGATGTTAAATATATATATATATATATATATATATATATATATATATATATATATATGTGTGTGTATATATGTGTATATATATATATATATATATAATCTACATATATAACATAATATATATATATATATTTCAGAGAGAAAGGGAGAGGGAGAGAGAGCTAGAAACATCAATGATGAGACAGACTCATTGATTGGCTGCCTCCTGCATGCCCCCCACTGGGGATCGAGTCTGCAACCTGGGCGTATGCACTGACCAGGAATCAAACCGGTGACCTCTTGGTTCCTGGATCGATGCTCAATCACTGAACTCACCTGGCTGGGCTCATCGTTGATGTTTTAATATCTCTCTCTCTCTCCTTCTTTCCCTCCCTCTCTGAAATGAATAAATATACATGACCTTCATATGTATTTATTTGCCACTGCAAAGTCAGAGTAGCCAGCATTCCCTCTCTTCCTTGCTGATACGGAGTCTTCTGAAAGTTGGGAAAGTAAAAGAAAGACCTTCTATTTAATTTAATGGCCTCTATCAGCTCTTTTTTCACTTAGCAGCCTGGGGGGAAATTTGGGCTAGCACCGAAATTGGCTCCAGTCTCGCTCCAAACCAGCCTTTTAGCGCTGGTCAGCTGCAGCTATAATGTCCCATTGAGTGCGAAGTGCCGTCTTGTTTTGCTAAGGAAACCTGCGAAGCTGCTATTTAAGTCTCTCCCTGTGTCTCCTCCTTAAGTACCGCTCCCCGCCTCATGTTACCACGTTGAAAACCCAGTTTGTAAAACATAATTTCATTTCAACCATTAAATGGATGGTGTGGTCACCCGCGCTGGCAGTCCCCGAGCTTCCAGTAAGGAACAAAAGGCAGCACAAAACTCCGAACTCGCTCAGCCAGGCACCAGCGTCCCTCCAGCGGGAACCTTTGTTGCCTGCTGTCATTCGATACATGGCGGACACACACACAAATGTGATGTTTCATGCGGGTTAGTTCCTCCCTATTGAGACGACTCAGCTCCGTTTTCAAATGCTGAGCAACCACGGCAGCTGGATCCTCCGAGCTGACCACGTGGTGGCCTCCATCTCGGCGTGAAATCGAGCCCCTGCACGGGGACTCGCCACGGATCGGCTTGGCCGCGACCCGGCCTGCCTTTGGCACGGTTCCCCCAGTGGCCCGTGTGCCAATGAGACTTTTACCTCAGGTAACTCTTCAAAAGAAGAGCCTAATCATGCTAATGGGATGGGCGACATCTGAGGGGAAAAAATAACCAAATTAGAGCTGATTTGAACCTGCAGTGCAAAACAAGCCATGGGGTGTTTCCATGCGAAACCTTGGATGCCGTACAATGGATGGAGGGAAAACAACGGAAAGCCGCGCTGGGAGAGGGGAGGAGGGAAGGGGTTTGCTGGATCATTTCTGGCCCAGCTCTGCTTCCAACTAACGGCTCAGGGAACGGGCTAGGGTTTCATAACCCGCTGACGATTAGCCACACTGGTGTGGGCGCTCGAGCGGAGCCTGAGGAGACTCCGTCCTTCTGTCCCTCGGCCCATCTCGGAGGTCAACTCATCGTGTGAACAGTGTTTGAAAAAAAACAAAAAACTCACGTCCCATTTCAGGTGTTTTGTTTGTTTGTCTTTGGTGTGTGTGTGTGTGTGTCTGTGTGTGTGTGTGTTGTGCTAATAAGTAAATCATTTACTCTGGGCCAGGAGCCTGATGAAAGAGACAGAAATCCAGTGTTCATGTCTACAGTTATATATATATTTTTTATTTCATATATTTTATTGAGTTTTTTACAGAGAGGAAGGGAGAAGGACAGAGAGTTAGAAACATTGATGAGAGAGACATCGATCAGCTGCTTCCTGCACGCCCCCCACTAGAGATGTGCCAGCAACCAAGGTACATGCCCTTAACCAGAATCGAACCTGGGACCCTTAGTCCACAGGCCGATGCTCTATCCACTGAGCCAAACCGGTTTCGGCTCTACAGTTATATTTCAATGGCCATTTGAAAAAAATAGCTTTTCACAGAAAGACATGAAAGCAAAAGAATGACAGAGAGCAGAGGTGGAGGAAGGAAGTAAGATGGTAAGAGAGAGAAAAAAAGAAAGAGAAAGAGGATAAAGAAAATGAGTAAAAGATGGAACAGAACACAACACCAGTACCATTTTGGAGTCAGAGGGTTTTGTTGGTTTGCATTTGCTTCCTTGTTGCCCTGCACTCTGATTGCTGGGCGACTCGCAGGAGGAGTCTGAGAACTCTCTTTCTGAAGAGCAGGGAGTGCCCGGATCTTCTGGCCAATGACTGACTGCGCGATCCCCATCTCACCCCGCAGCTCCTGGGGTATCTTCCCTCCGTCGGCTCTCCCTTTGACTCTTTAAGTGAGCTCCGGCTTTCCTTTTCAGAACTCGGGGCCCCATGATACACACGCCCCGTTCCTGGTGAGGGTTGTTCACATGGGCCCTCCATCTGGATCGTTGCTGTGGGGAGTGTGTTCGGCTGTTCCCTCCGAGCTGCCTTCCCTTCGGGGCCACAGTGTGGAAAGCGTGCTGTTTCTTTAAAAACCAGCAGGCGTCTGCAGTAAACCCTGAGAGCCCCTCTCATGGAGAGGTGGGCGCAGCCGGGAATCCCGGTGGGAGGCTCCGCTTGGCTGTGGTCTTTCTCCATATGATTAGCGCGGAGCCCTCTTGCTTTCGTAGCGCATCTGTGCGTCTGTGCTCACTGCCTACTCCCCGCTGAAGGCAGCCCCGTGAAGGATGGCTCTCCGAAGGTTCATAAGTTTGGTGTGCACAGCTGTTCCATGTTCGGATATCCGTCAGGGCTTCTCTGGCCTGGAAATCAGGTTAGAGACACCGTAAGACCATATTCTCCTGGGAGAATCTTCTCCCCCTCTCTCCCCCCTCTCCCTTTTCTTCTTCCCACTCTCTCTTTTTCATCTCTATCTCTGTCTCTCTCTCTTTTCAGAAAAGCTAGACATAACTGACAAGGAAACTCTCTTATTTTTTCTGCTTTCATGGGATGGCAATTATTCTACGAAGACCTTTGTTGAGAAATGTAGCTTGATTATAATGGGTAGAGATCACTAAATGCCCTCAAAGGACTGATCTTGACTTTTATGCTACTCATTTGTGCATCACATGACTCATGGAATAAGAGACCATGGAAACAGGGACAGTGGTTTCTAAGCTGAGCACATCGTGGACAGACTCATGTATGTGGTAAACTCAGCTCATGTTTCCGGGAAGAGACAAATGATCCCATTTCCAATATAAATTAGGTCCCGATGCTTCATCCACGCTGGGATTGCACTTCCTGGCATGCTTACATGGGTTACATACCAAGGTGGGTGGTTCTCACCCTGTCAGATGGCCAAGTCTTAGTAATCTGCAGAGCTTCTCTTTCCAAATTACACATCTCCTTCGGGATTTTCTTCTTATTTATGTCATTTCAATACGTACATTGTGATCATGAACATATATAAATGTATATAGGCCACATGATAAACATCGCATGCCTTTTATGCTGCTTTAATAGATGTGAAAATTAATACTATAAAAATTAAGATAGCTCCTTTTTTAAACTGTATGTTTTTATTATAGACTATGAATCATAGGGAGAAGGAAGATTTGAAAGCAAATATTTTATCATACTGCTTTATTGAATGATATACTTTAATTCTACTCAGATCCAGGAGACATTAGAAATCTATACTTCTTTACTAGTTTACTGTAGTAAAAAAAATAAAAAGACGTAACTGTGGGGGAATTGTTGAGAAGTTATATAAAACATTAAAGTACATTGATATAAGTAAATTCAAAATGCTATAGAGGAAATATTAGCTTTACTTTTTTGCAGATATAAATACCATATATTTAGCTTATGAACAAAAATCTTTGTTCCTAAATAATCAATTAGCTTGGATCATACAATAGAAGAGCAAGTCCTGATTTTGCTAGGTTGTCAGGATGTGTGCCCTTCTACTGTATTATCTAAGCTTTCCCTTTCAAATACCTCAAGTCAAAACAAGAAATCAGCTGATGGTGTTTAAGAAAAACGAACCCACTTTCACTGTTTTTATCAGCCAGCAATTTTCTGCCTCATGTTTTTATTTAAGACTTTAGGAGCAAAGAGGAAGTTCATTGTGATTCAGCTCGAGTAAAGTTTGATCGTAACCATATCAAACATTAACAATCATTTCAAAAGGCAATCATTGCTCCAATATATACCTTTTGATTAATGAAATGGCCAGCATGTTAGTTCTGACATTCAGACTAGATTTAACAAAATTAACAAAGATCCATAGATGGCCAAAGTCAGTTTCATCTGAAATCTCTTTTAAATATGTACAAACCAAGGAGTCTTAGTTTCAAGCAATTGAATAGAAGTCCTTCTCATTTGGACTCCTGTCTTATTCACACCGAGCAATACCACTGAGGGATGGTTTTCAGATTAGCTAGTCTTCGCTTAAAGCAGGGACTGTCCTTTTTGCCCCGGATTTATGCTTGGTTTGGAAGGATGAGGGCCGTAGGTCTTGGGGAGTCTCCTTCTTAGGATCTGAGAGAAAAGGAAGGAAGAAAACAGGAAATCGCCCCGAGGACAGCCTTGTCTGGTTCCAGACAAAAAGCACGTATTCCGTGTATTTTCTTAAGAGTAATTTGCTTAAACAAATTAAGTGTACTGAATTACATGTTTACATAGTAAAATAATAATAATACTAAAATTCCAAGATAAGATGCTAATTGCAGCTTCCAAAATACCCTTCAAGATAATTATTTTCTCCATCTACTAATTATCAAATTAGCTGGTGGATACTGTACCGCATGTAACAGGAAAAGGAAACTTTAGGGATGACTGGACAAATAAGGTTTGCATGCAAACAGCCCTTGTGTGCACAGCATTTTCATGCTGATAGAAGTACCTTAAAGTCATGCAAACTCCAACGATGTTTCTGTGAAATGCATTTCATTTGTAAACCATCTCCAAGAAAGTCCTTACCTATCTTTAAAGCCCTTTGTGCAATATGTGTCATGTATAGTCTTTATATGTTTAGTGAATGCTAATAATACAAAATAAGTAAACCGTATAAGCCTGAATTTCACAGAAAAACCCTGAATTTATTTGTATAAAAGCTAGACACAGGGACCTAATTTTTGCCTTTAGGTGCTGAAATATTATATCTTAAACAACTTATTGGTTCAAGACCATCAGTATTCCTGTACATACAAGTGCTGCTTTAAAGGCAAGTACCTCCCACTTGCCCTAGAGCTCGAAGTTCCAGGGTTGTACAGAATCCTCAATTAAATGGCTTAAATGAATGAAAAGTCACCTTAAAAATTAGTAAAAGATGTATTAATCTGTGTGCTGTTTATTTACCATCAGAACGTAACAACTCAAGTTTCAGAATGCGATTATTTTTAAAAATTCAGTTTCATCCACATATTTCATTCTACCTGGTAAGTTAAAAAAAAGTCTCTTTTATGTCTATATTGCATTTTTCCCAGCTTTAGAGACACATGTTTTAGTTTCAGTGATACCGGCTTTATCACACTGCTTTATTGAATGATATACTTTAATTCTACTCAGATCCAGGAGACACTAGGAATCTATACTTCTTTACTAATTCACTGTAGAAAAAGAAGAAGGATGAGGAAGAGGAGGAGGAGGAGGAGGA
>PVJN01044358.1:0-17367 GCA_004026805.1 Lasiurus borealis | reverse complement strand
GGAGGTTGATCCTTGAAAGAGGGGACTGCACTGCCTGAGATTTTTTCTTATATGTTTTGTTTGGTTTTGTCTGAAGGTATTTCCAAATCCACCAGTTGAAAGTAGCTAGAACTTGGGTAGGAAGTTAGAGTGAAATTGGTTTGAGAATAGGACAGAATTCCATGAGAAGGAACATCACAGAAAAAAGTGAACCACAGGATGGGGAACCCCAAAATCTGCATGTAAATTCTGACAAGTCCCTGGCTGATCCTATACCGTGAATCTACAGAGATGCTTAGGAACCTGGCAGAAACAAATAGCTAAAAAGCTGAAAAACCTAAGCAGAGTTTTCAATTATGGCCTACCATAAGTGAGACAGTTTGAGTCCTTCCAAAAAACAATTTCAGAGAAAGATAGAATCTAGACTCTCTACACCATACCATCCACGGTGTCCAATGTACAATGAGAAGTTACAGAAATGAGAAAATCAGTAAAATGATTCACAGTTAAGAGAAGAAATGAGCAATGTGGTCCATAGTCAAGAGAAAAAATAGTTAATATAAACTGACTCCAAAATGACCCAGATATTGAATTAGCAAGCAAGGACTTTAAAGTAGCTACTACAAATATATTTAGATAAATGAAATACTTTCAGAGACATTATAATTGAAGGGCTTTATCAGCAGCAGATCTTTCAGCACAAGAAATATTAAAAGAAGTTCTTTGGGCAAAAGGGATGTGATAATAGAAGGAAATTCAAATTTAAGCAAACTCTAGGCATAATGAACGACCGGATGGGGAGAAACAAGCAAAATCTAACATGTCATTATTGTTTTGTATATCAGCAAATATCCTATATAATAAAGAGTTAATATGCAAATTGACTGTCACACCCTTGCACAAGATGGCCGCCCCATGTGGTCACAAGATGGCCTGCAGGGGAGCAGTTAGGTGTCAATCAGGCTGGCAGGGGAGTGTTTAGGGGGTGAACAGACTGGCAGGCAGAAGCAGTTAGGGGCGATCAGGGAGGCAGGCATGTGAGCGGTTGGTTGGGAGGCAACAGTCCCAGATTGTGAGAGGGATGTCCGACTGCCAGTTTAGGCTCAATTCCTCAGTCGGACATCACCTGAGGGGTCCCAGATTGGAGAGGGTGTAGACTGGGCTGAGAGACACCTCCCTTCCCCAGTGCATGAATTTCGTGCACCGGGCTTATAATCAGTCAATAAAATATTGATTTGAAACCAACTTAGCCTGAGGAAATATGTCAACTGTCCAGAACATGAGAGGAGATGCTGGCCTGGCTAATTGCAGACAAACTATATATGCACCCTTAGGGACCGTGGAGGCTTTTATCAGCAAGTCTTTTGGGGAAAGGAGTTGCTCCTTTTCTTCCTTAAGACTTTGCTCATCAGAGTTCGCTTTCTCTTTTCATCTTAAGACCTGTGATGTTTTCTGAAGAGGAGTGGAGGTTGAGTTTCAGAAACGCCAATCCACGATTTTCACTTATCTACAATTTATAAATGAATACAGGTGTTTGGACATTTAATTACTCAACATTTGCTTATGTAGTTGCAGTCTGATTTACTTGAGGTGCCGGATGCTTTTGGCTACTTCTTAGGTGCCTTACTTAATGGCTTCTGGCCCATTGCTATGGTGAAATAGAATTTATAATAATTCTTACGTATGCTAACTTAATACTTGTAAAATATACCCTTTCTTTTTTATTAAAAAAAAAAGAGGACCCTGACAAATCTAGTATGCTTCAAAAGGATTATAAAAATTTTTAGAAATGCTAGTCCTTAATTAAAGCTGTGGAGAAATTTGAGCTTGAATGTATTAACCAACATATGACAAATGTAGACACTTAAATTGTTCTGCTAGCTGACAGTTTTGACTGAAGCTTGACATTTCCTTTGTCAACTTAGTTGAACAATTCTGAATGGAGGGAAGTCATTTCATGATCCAAATAATCTTTTACTTGTCAGTGTTGGCCAATCAAAAATATATCGTTCATCTTTCTCCTAAGAAGTTAAAATAAAATTTGAGGTAACAATTTAGTTGCTAGAACACAGAATTTGAAAACTAAGTTCCAGACCATTTTGATTTGTGATGTATCTGTTTGAATTTGAGTTTATTGTTAATCTTACTAGGTCTCCACTTGTTCATCTGTTAAACAGGAATAAGACTGCCTTTACCCCAGGGATGGTCAGATTCTAAATGACAATCTACCTGAGCACCCTGGAAGACAATGTCAAGACGGTTGGTGTTTGGTGACGGTGTTCAATATTCTTTCACTGTGTAACCGACTTACATTTTTAAGAGTTCTGAAGAGCAAAGTCAGACATAAATGGAGTCCCTAATCCCTGCAGGCCACTAGAGTATGTATTCTTGAGCTTTCTCTGCAGTCCCAGGAAAGCAGCTAGCTAATGAGAACTTAAAAGTACACGAATCAAGTCATCTTCACATAATTATCACTCACTTCAACTACATTTTAAAAACCTTCCCTGATACTATCTCCATTTTTCAGATGAAAATATGGGCACAGAGAAATTAAGGGGGAGGCTCAATATTGAAAACCAGAATTACGTTATCTCTTGAGATCCTTTCCACTCTATTTCTCTATGATTCTCACAAACAGAATGGTTAGGAGGTTCAAGCATTGTTTCCAATAGAGAATAATGTCAACATTATTGCTGGGAAATAATATAGCATGCCTTATTCAAGTCCCTTTGAGGTAAAAGTCAAGCAAATGTCAGCAAGTAAGTTTTCCTTACAATATTTTGAAAGTATAACTGCCAAACACTCGAATGTAGAGGATTCTTTTTGTCCCCTTTGTATTCATTTGATTACCCATAATTTATAAAGCACATGTTTGGTTTGTACACTTTGTACCAGGCAAGTCTGGACATGCAAAGACTGTATCGAGTTCACAAAAGCCACTTAACATATTTGGTGGTCATTTAAATTATGACTTTGAAAACGAAGAAGACAAGCCCTTTTATAGTGATGGGCAGGTTTACAGAAATTGCCGAGCAAACTAAATTTAAAATCAGTTCATATAGAAAATATTATTATTCCATTGCCCTTCTGCCATAATACACTCCGATGTTTTTTAAAATACCCACAGTAATTAATAAGCATGACATGAAGGTTTCAGTTCCTCTTCTGTGCATCTATTTTGTAAGTTACAGAAACTACAGCCACCGGGGCTTTCTGTTGATGATTGGATGAAATCTAGTGTTTCCTCCAAAACACTTATACTGACATATTACAAATCAGGGAAAGAAAGCCAAGAGACATAGCTTTAGGAGCACCTACAGGTCTCCGGGTGTGTTCATTCGCTTCATCTAGTACCTCTTTTTGCCACAATTTCAGTTCAGTTCAAGAATATACCAGTTTAAAAAAAGAAGAGAAGGAGGAGGAGGAGGAGAAAGAGAAGGAGAAGAAGGAGAAGGAGAAGGAGAAGGAGAAGGAGAAGGAGAAGGAGAAGGAGAAGGGGAAGGGGAAGGGGAAGGGGAAGGAGAAGGAGAAGGAGAAGGAGAAGAAGGAGAAGGAGAAGGAGGAGGAGAAGGAGAAGGAGCCTGGCTGGTGTGGCTCAGCAGTTGACCATCAACCTATGAACCAGGAGGTCAGGGTTCAATTTCTGGTCAGGGAACATGCCAAAATTATGGGCTTAATCCTCAGTTAGGGACATGCAGGAGGCAGCTGATCAATGATTCTTTCTCATCATTAATGGTTCTATCTCTCCTTTTCCCTTCCTCTCTGAAATAAAAATATGTTTGGGGGAAAAAATAAAAATAAAAAGAGATCAGTAGCTGAAACTGGTTTGCTCAATGGCTAGAGCGTCAGCCTGTAGACTGAAAGGTCCCAGGTTCCATTCCGGTCAAGGGCATGTACCTTGGTTGCAGGCACATCTCCAGTAAGGGTTGTGCAGGAGTCAGCTGATCTATGTCTCTCTCTCCTCAATGTTTCTAACTCTCTATTCCTCTCCCTTCCTCTCTGTAAAAAATCAATAAAATATATTAAAAGAAAAAAAGATCAGCAGATGACAAGTTAAATCTGAGTCCATGTTTGTGTGGCTGTTAAAAGAATAAAAAGATTCCTGAGCTACAATAAATATTTATTGAACAAATTACTATTATCACTAGTGAAAATTGTAAATATTTTGTTAATATGGAGAAAACATATGAATGGGTATCTTTGGGCAACTTTGTTTATAAAGAAGAGAAACCCACTCAAGCTTTCTCTAGATAAAGAAACTTAGAGGTATCTTATGACATCCATGAGAGATTGATTGATGCAGAAAATCTGTCAGGAATGAAGAAAACACCATTCTCTCTCCCCTAACCCCCATAAGTTCTTGTTCTCTTCTTGCTGCAGTCCATTCCCACTCCTTTATGATCAATATATGTGACCCTCAATGGCTGCCCTTGTTTCTGAAATTCTTGGGGCCATCATCGGATGCTAAAGGATTCATTCTGTCTGAGACCCAACTCCAAATAACTATGAGTGGAAGAGACCACAGGACCAGAAGTTTCTTTGCTAAGGCATTGTAGGGGTAAGAGGAAATGACTTACTGGAATTCAACATAGACAAGGACATGGCCACTAAAATGGTGGAATAATGTATTCATTCTACCACCACTGAACTTCCATGAGTCAGACTGTGCTGGGGATTCAAGGATAAATAATGACCAGAGATCAGACTTCAGAAACCATGACAGAACATATAAAGGAATTCTATAAAGAGGGTAAAATAAAAGAAGTATAAAGTCTTTCAGGATTCCAGAAGAGGTGATGACTAATTTCACAGAGGAAATTATACTAGGGCAACCTTGAAGCATGAGTATTAAAACTCACAAAGCGCAGTCAAGCAGAAGATGTGTTAAAATACATACAGCAAAGTTGGAAATTTTTCTTCAATAAGGACACTATGGATATAGTCTTTACAGGTCCAAGAGAAGATTATTGCAATATCTAATACCGACAAGGAGCTAACACAAACCAGTAAATAACAATGATGGGTGCTACAATAGAAGATGGGCAAACATCGAGAACGAGCAATTAGCAGAGGAGAAAACAAACAGCATCACACCTCATTCATTCATTCATTCATTCATTCCTCATTTTACACCAATTAGACCAGCAAAATGAGCAAGCTGGATAGCACTAAGTGTGGGCAGAGGCTGAGGGCTCTGGGCTCTGGGATGGGAGACGGATTAACCAGTGCATGCAACCTGCAGAGCACTCCAGCAGTGCCTATCAAAGACCGCATGAACACTGCACCCAGTGCAGGAGGAGGGGACAAAGTGGAGAGGCCAGCGTAGAACGGTTTTCTCTGTCACAAGTTTTTATTCTAAAGCCAATGGAGAACCAAAAGAACATTCTAAGCAGACTAGTGGCATGGCCAGAACAAAACTCATGGCAGGGTGGAGTTAAAAACCGACTGAAGAGAATATGGAAGCTTAGAAAATGAGTTCAGGGTTTCAGGGCAAGTATGTATGAAATGGCATACAAAATAGTATGCAGACACAAGCTACTCCTAGGTGAGGATGGCAGAGTATAGCTAACAAAGATAAAAAGTGAATCCGGAATGAAGCATATCGTATTTAATAGTCACCATTTTCTTTTCTTCCTTGCAGCAGTTTGTTCATGATTTTTTTTATTGTACAAAATATTGTTTAGAATCCTAGAGTCTAAATATTAAAAGTGTTTCTTTTAAAAAGATAAATAGATTATGTAGTCTGGTTCATTTTGAATAAAGGAGTAACTGATGATTAAAAAAAAAAAAAAGATACAGCCCTAACCGGTTTGGCTCAATGGATAGAGCGTCAGCCTGCGGACTGAAAGGTCCCAGGTTTGATTCCTGTCAAGGATATGTACCTTGGTTGCGGGCACAGGAGGTGTGCAGGAGGCAGCTGATCAATGTTTCTCTCTCATCGATGTTTCTAACTCTCTATTCTTCTCCCTTCCTCTCTGTAAAAAATCAATAAAATGTGTATATTTAAAAAAGATATATATTTAAGAATAAAGTTATTATGCTTTGATCCTGTCTGGAAGATGGAGTTTTGGCAGCTCTTGGTGATTCCAAAGAGTTCCTTTTTACATGGCTATTACAAAAATTTAGAGCCTCATTATACATAAACGGTTCTTAAAAGAATGTTAGTGAGTTTATGGGACTATGGATGATTTTTCAAAATATATTTTATATTTTCTATGGTTTCTATAATGATATTGTACCCCCACGATCTACCATTTTTACAATCAAATTCTAATTTTCATTTGGAAGAATTTAGGATTTGTTTTAGGCAAGGTGCAATCAAATTATAAACCTTTAAGCTGAACCTAGTTTCTCTTGTGAAATTAATTGGTTAGTCCAGCTAGTTGTTTAGATGGCATCGCTGGTGCCTCAGCCAGAGGGCAACACAGCTGCTCCTCAGCCCCAACGAGTGTGGGGATGTCGGGTCTGGCTATTATGGATTCCAGGCAGGGACATAACTTATAGAGATCCTGTGGCCTTAGAAGCATGAAATCCACCAGTCCCACAAAGTAGACAGTCAATAAGTGCAAGTTAGCTTCTCTCCCATCTATGCAGAGAGTTAATTTCCTCTACTTTTAGAAACTGTTCCTTTTGGCTTCTGTAACCTGAATGTTAATTAGCATCCTTTTCTCTTTCCTGTACATCTACCCATCTCAGGATGGCGCCAGTGCTGAGAATACACAAAGTCCTTTTTCTTACTTACTTCTGGTTTTCTAGCTTTGCTTTCTCCCTCTGTCTCTGTTTTTTTTTTTTCTCAGCCCCAGTCTGTTGTGTTTCCTTTGGTATCCCATGTCCTAGGCTCAATGGCTTGTTTTCTCATTCATCTCTGAGAAGGCTCATTGAGGCTAAACACAATCTAGACTAATGAACTCTCTGGGTACAACGTTTGTGTGGTCTTTTCTAATAGAGCTTCACAGAAATTTAATTGGGAAGACTTATGCTCATTAGGCAGTGATGTATTCTAAAGCTGAAGAACCAATGCAAACATTACGTTCCTTGCTAGAATGCAAAACACACACACACACACACACACACACACACACACACACACAACTTAAGATGCAGGATAGCTCTTTATTGTACTGAAAATATTATCCAACGATTAGTAATGGTATGCAGCTGTGCCAGGGATTATGATATGTACCACATTGTGTCAGGACTAATTTTCTTGCTGGTTTTAAATAGCTTTAAAGAATTGCTTCACACTTTTTGGCCATAATGATATGACTTACTATATTAAGGTAATAAATGGTAATATATAATTAATATAACTGCACTATACTTAATGCAATAGGTGCCCTCCTGAAACTAGCATGCAAATTAAATTACGAATAGAAAAAAAAATTAAATTACTAAGCTCTGTGAATAATTTTTATTGTTAATGGCTTAAAATTTTAAGGAATCCTCTTGTAATAAGGAGGCAGCATTATAAAGTGGAAAAATAATGAAATTTGGAAGAATCAGCACTAGATTTCAGTTGGGATTCTGCCAGGGTGAGAAGTGTTTCATCAAACCGCTCTTGCCAAGGTTTTCATCCGCCGAGCAGGAATTATTTCACAATGTTATTGTACTTTGCAAATTATAAAGGGCTCTACAGGTGTGAGCTGTTGCTATAATTCCTGCAGAGCCTTTTATAGACATGGGCTTGTGAGAGTCTCCTGCAACCTGTGGTTGAGACACAGGTGATCTTATTGTACTTTTCTCTATAGATGGAGAAACTAAGCATTAGAAGAGTCTTCTGATTGATCTGAGCTAACACCACCAAAGCTGGCAGAGACAAACTCCAAATTTTCTGGTTCCTAAATTGGTAGATTTTTTACTATGTCACACTATCCCAGACTCTGGGAGTGGAGATGGGAGAGGGAAGGAAAGAGGAGATGAATACTTATTCTATATAATAAAAGGTTAATATGCAAATTGTCCCCTCAGGAGTTTGACTGACAGGGAGTTCAACCACTCGCTATGAGGTGTGCTGATCATCAGGGGATGGTGTGGGACGAAGGAAGGCCCTGGCCAGCAGCTGGCAACTAGGGAAGGAAGGCCTTGATCAACCCTGATTGCTAGCCAGGCCTAGGAACCCTACCTGTGCACGAATTTTGTGCACGGGGCCTCTAGTACATTAATATGCTTTTCTCCACTGCAGTGGAAAGTGGGAAGGAATGGGAAAGTCTTGGGTGAAATTCTAGATTTACTTCTAACAAGCTGTGTGAACTTGGATGTAATACTTAACCTCACTGTATCTCCATTTCTAAAATAAAGGTGATAATATCTAATTTGGGGATGGCTAGGATTAAATAAGATGATGTGTGGGCTAGCCAGTGTACATAAAAAGCATTCATTAACAAAAATATTAGTATCAAATACAGGCCTACATGTGGAAGAAAAGAAACCAAATACACTTAATGAGGCTTGAGGGAAGTCAATAGTTCACCTGCCCTGATCCCTTAAGGGGCCATTTTGGGGACCAGGAAGATTGAAATATTTTCATCTTCCATGAATTCCCTCCACTCCAGTCGTTCTAGCCATCAAAGTTGCCTGCAGTTCAGAACATCCTTTCCATTTCTTCCTGAGATTTTCAGTCTGACTGAGTACATACACTTATAAACTCTGCATGAAAATGCTAATAAAAAAAATGTAAAAATCAACCATAAAGAGAAAAGGAGGGAATGTCATCAATAAATGAGGGAGTTCAACAAATCTCTATAAAACAAAAACCACATGGGAGGGGGCTGACTGATGAAGCCGACCCTAGGAAGCCTAGATTACTGAGTGGGACTGGACTCCAGTCACTGATGGAGGTGAGGCTGAACACGGGGATTTAGTAAAGATCTACACACTAAAAGCTATCCTCCCTCCATAATTCTCTCCCACTTCCTAGGAGGGTGTCCAGATGCCAGGAGTTTAACCCCCTCAAGCAAAGAAAAGCCATCTTTTCTAAAGAAATCAAAGGAACTCTCTGGGGAGAACTAGAGTCATAGCGTGGGATTGGTGACTCAAGTGAAACTTCCTCTTTTAGGATGGCTTCTGTCAGCCTGTCTGCCCAGTTCAAAGCAAAGCGTATCCTGGTGACAACTCCCACCTCTGTACCCACCGTTCCAGTCAGTCATTCAGTTTCCTCATTTTCCCCAAATATAAACAGGCACCCCCAAATCATCAGACATTTGAGTCAAATCTACAAAACGGAAGAGAAAGAACAAGGAAACAATGAGAATAATGCTCTTAAAAGAGATTCATGAAACACTCTAATGAAACAGAAGGTAACACGTTAAATAATAAAATTAGTGCCATCACAGAGATATGAATAGATCCATGTGGAAAAGAAATTGAAAATTAGGAAGAGTTCTTAGAAATAAAAAAGAAAGAAAAATATTGTTTAGATGACAAATTCCACAGAAAGATAAGATAAAAATCAAAGAAATTTCTCAGAAAGTAAGTAAAAATGAGAAACTTACAGAAAACTTAAAAGAGAGAGAGAGAGGCTTAATCTCAGAGATCCAACATATAACTAATAAAAATTCCAAAAACAGAACAAAGAAAATGGAAAGAGTTTAGTTTATAAAAATAATAA
Source organism: Lasiurus borealis (assembly GCA_004026805.1). NCBI lineage: Eukaryota > Metazoa > Chordata > Mammalia > Chiroptera > Vespertilionidae > Lasiurus > Lasiurus borealis. The sequence continues at coordinate 7,781 of PVJN01044358.1, read as the reverse complement.
CAATAATAACATACTTTCCAGAAGTAGTAGAGAAAGAGACTACAGGGTGTCTAGAAAAATAGTACAAAAAAAGAGCCACACCTAGAAATTTCACTGTGAAATTTGAGAATCCCAGAGATTAAAATATTCTAAATGCCTCTAGAGAGCAAAACAGGAAGGAAGACGTCTATGAGACACTCCTCCAGCCAGAATGATGGCAGCATAAAGGCATTTTCAGACAGGCAAGCCCAAAGAAAGTTTACTCCCAGCCCTTGACTGGGAACACGTGGGAAGATTCTCTGGTAAAATGAGGAGTCGGATGTAGGATGCTGTGGATGTGAGCCAGGGGAGTGATGAAGGATGACTGCCTGGGGACAGCTGTGTAGCAGCCCCAGGAAACAACCAGGTCCAGATCAGAGCATGGCACTCTGGGAAAGAGGTCCCTGGAAAACAATGGTATGACCACTTATTTAGACCAAAATGAATGACTATGCACTCAGGAAAAACAAATGAATTTGTAATAAAGGCATAGGTTCCAAGCAGGTAACCAGAAACTCCAGGAAAAACAAAAAGCTATATAAAAAAACTACAGTCTAAATATTTAAAAACCTGGAGTTTCAGAAAGAAAAATGGAACAGTTTTCAAGCAATGGAGAACATGAATAATAAGAACAGGGAAGGCAGTAGGAATATGGTCAAAAAGACATATGCTAATATTATGTTCCTTCTTACAACAACGAAAGAGTAATGAGAAACTCTACGGAGAAAAAAACAGGATATGAGAGACTCTTTGCTAATATAAGGCAAACTGAAATGGGGGGAGGGGGTGCCTGAACTTCATATTAGAACCATTCATGTTGGAGTAGCAAGGTGCTTAGGAGAAAGCATCACACATATAGACACTATTTGACTATTCAGTGGACACTTTTTTACAGTCATAACAATATAAATGCTATCAATTATTCTTCTCACTTAAAATCAACCTATAGAGAGAATCCAAGATGGCGGCATAGGTAAACACCTACACTGCTGCCTCGCACAACTATTTCAAAACTACAACTAAAAGACCAAACGGATATTACCAAGACCACAGGAAAGCTGGCTGACTGAAAATTCTACAACTTGAAGGAAAGAGAGGAGCTCACAGAAACCCAGAGGAGCTGCAGAAAGCTGAGGTACAGAGACGCATGCGCGCGCACTTGCGGAGAGAGTGGATGCCGGAGAACCTGGCTGGCTTTCTCTGGCGGGAGGGAGATGGAGGCTCTCAACGGCATTGAACCCCTAATCCTACAACACTACACCCCAGATCCAGATGAAACTCATATGGGGGGAGTATGGACTGTGAAAAGGGAGAAGTGCATGGAAATTTAGGGGAGTCGAAAAAGATCAGAAGTCTGGTGGCACGGACAGCACTGCACACAGAGGACCGACTGCTGATTGTGCCGCTGGCTTTCATGAGTGGCAGGGAGACAGACCCTCCCAACTGCGTCACTTCTAACTCCACTAAATCCTGGTTTTGGGCGAAACCCAGACTCATATGGTCCCAGAGTGCAGGAGAGCCGGAAAGGCAGCAGTCTAGAGGCACTGTGAGAGCGTACTCGCGCACAGGGACCACTCCAGTGATTACCCAGTCACGTGAGACTCAAGGGCCATGGAAGGCAAGGAAGAGTTCGTTAAGGCTTGAGACTCCACCCATCCCAAGCTCAACAAAGAGGCTTCTGCAGTTTTGGAAGTCTGGTATCATAAAGCTGAATCCAACACAGAAGTTCTCCCGGCATAGTAAAAATGCCGAGACTAGGGAAGGAATCACAAACAAAAGAAATGGAGGAAATCAAACGACTGGATATAGAGTTCAAACCCACGCTTATAAGGTTTTTCAAGAATATCCTAGAAAAGTTGGATAAAATTAGCGAGACCCAAGAGAAGATGAAAAAGAACCAACTGGAGATGAAAAAGAACCAACTAGAGATGGAAAAGGACCAACTAGAAATTAAACATACACTGACTGAAATAAAAAATATTATACAGAGACCTAATAGCAGACTAGAGGAAGGCAAGAATCAAGTAAAAAATTTTAAATATAAAGAATCAGAAAACACTCAACTGGAAAAGCAAGAAGAGAAAATAATCCAAAAATGTGAAGATAATGTAAGGAGCCTCTGGGACAGCTTCAAGCATACCAACATCAGAATTGTGGGGGTGCCAGAGGAAGAGAGAGAGCAAGTTACTGAAAACCTATTTAAAGAAATAATGATTGAAAACTTCCCACATCTGGTAAAAGAAATAAACTTACAAGTCCAGGAAGCACACAGAACCCCATATAAAAGGAATCAAAAGAGGACTACACCAAGACACATCATAATTAAAATACCAAGAGCAAAAGACAAAGAGAGAATATTAAAAGCAGCAAGAGAAAAACAGTTCATTACCTACAAGGGAACATCCATACAACTGTCAGCTGATTTCTCAACAGAAACGATGCAGGCCAGACGGGAGTGGCAAGAAATATTCAATGTGATGAATAGCAAGAGCCTACAATCAAGAATACTCTCTCCAGCAAAGCTATCATTCAGAATTGAAGGGCAGATAAAGAGCTTCACAGATAAGAAAAAACTAAAGGAGTTCATCAACTCCAAACCAGTATTATATGAAATGCTGAAGGGTACTCTTTTAGAAGAGGAAGAAGAAAAAGGTAAAAGATAAAAAATTATGAACAACAAATACGTATCTATCAACAAGTGAATCTAAAAATTAAGAGAATTGAAAATTTGATCAACAAAATAGACTGGTGAATATAATAGAATCAGAAGCACAGAAAGGGAGTGGACTAATTCTCGGGGGAAAGGGTGAGGGGTGTACAGGGAGAGACTAGACAAAAATCATACATCTATAGATGAGGTCAATGGGAGGGAAGTAAGGGTAGAGGGAAGGGTGGGAGCTGGGTAGAGGGGAGCTATGGAGAGGTAAAAGGAGAAACAAATGTAATAATCTGAATAATAAAGATTTAATTAAAAAAAAATCAACCTATAGACAACTAGCAGAAAAATTGATTTTGGTTGCCAAATGGGCTATGAATGTAAGCAACTTGGATATTTTAAAACTAGAGGCCCGGTGCACAAAATTTGTGCAAGTGGCTCAGCCAATACAGCCATGGCAGTTTTCTCGGCCCTCGCAGCCCCAGTTTTGTCCAGAAGGTCATCTGGATGATCTTTCCACTGTTTGGCCATCTTTTCTAATTAACATATTCTGCTTTTATTATTATAGATAAAGCTTTGGCTGAGAAAGGTTGAGAAAGAGAGAAAGAGCTGAGTTGCTAACATAATACAAAACGAGGTCTGGGATCATGTTTAAAATGAGAAAGAGAAAGCCCACAAATTTGAGTATTTTGTATACCATCTATAATAATAAAAGTAAAATATGCTAATTAGATCATATGTCCTTCCAGATGACCTTCCGGGTGAAGTTGTGATGGACAGGGGCCAAGGCAGAGGCCCCCCCCTCCCAGCAACCACCATGGTGGGAGCCCAGCCCCTTGCACGAATTTCATGCATCAGGCTTCTAGTTTAGAAATATGAGAAGTAGAAAGATGTGAAGAAATAACTAGGAAAGTTGAACGTGGTTTCCTCTAGGAAGATTAGGAATTAGTGCCCTTACAAAAAGAGGAAGAGACACAGGAGAGGAAGAGATGAGTGGACATAACCAAGAAGAGAGCCCTCACCAACAACTCAACCATGCTGCCGCCGGTACTCTGATCTCAGACTTCAGCCTCCTCAACGCTGAGAAATAAATGCTTGTTGTGGAAACCACCCAATCTACAGTATTTGCTATACCCTGAATTGCCATAGCAAATTACTGTGAAAAAGACCTTTTTTTTTTTTTCCCAATATAAGCATTTAGTGCTATGAATTTCCCTTAAGCTGCTTTAGGCACATTCTATACATTTTGATATGTTGACTTTTAATTTTTACTCATTTCAAAATATTTTCTATTTACCTTTTAGACTCATTATTTGACCCATAGGTTATAGAGGTGATTAATATTTTGAGATTTTTCTGGTATCATGCTATTAGTGACTTTTATTTTCTTTGGTAAGGTCAAGGAACATATTTAATATTATTTCAAGTTTTAAAATTTTGTTACAGTTTGTTTCATATGGCATATATTAACGAGCTGATAACTTTCTTGTTATTTAAGAAAGAGTAGGTTATTACTTGCAGGCAAAAGCATTCCAGCTGATATACCATTTTACTGTTAAATGACTGAAAGCAAGAAGCAAGAAAATGGAAGTATCTCTAAACAAATTATAGCACAATCTGGTTAATTACTTCTCTCTCTGCTTGGAAGTATTCCATCGTGCACATCTACCACATTTTTCTTATCCATTTCCTCTGTAATGAACACCTACGTTATTTCCAAGTCCCCACTATATCAACCAATGGTGCATGAACATCGTCAGATATGTCCCATTATGGAACAGTGTGAGAATGGCGTTTTCAGTGGGGGAACAGCTGGATACAGGCTGAGAAAATAATACCTGATTTGACTGACTATCACCAGATGGCTCTCTGGATTCCATACAATTGCCCCCCGTTGCCACAGCCACATCTCCCTTGGCTCTCAGCATCAGCAGCTTTCTACATGTTATGCCAACCTAGCAAATATAAAGGGAGATTCTTGTTTTGTCTAGTTTCTATCACTACCACTGAGATTGTGCTAATTGTTTACGAGCCTTTTGGGCTTCCTCTTCTAGAATTGCCTGTTTTGTTGTTGCTGTTATTTGGGTTTTCACTTACACTTTTTTTTTTCCATTGAGGTTTCTGTCTTTTTTTTTTTTCCTTTCCTTGTATAAGTCCCAGGTATTAGACCATGTTTGGTTTAAGATACCATGAATATCCTTTCCCCATCTGATTTCACTGTTATTTTTTTACATGGTGTCTCATTTCCCAGGTGATTAGAAATTTCAAATTGCCTACACCCAGAGCCAGTGCCAGGTAACTGCCCAATATTCGCATGAGTAGAAACTCTGTCTGGCACAGACACTGTCTGGCAGAGATGCCTGATGCTCTGCCCCATCTGGCTTCACTATGATAACTACTATGCAAATTCCCTCACTCCTGCTCCCCTTCAACAACTACATAAAACCAAAGAGACTCTGAACACCCAGAGAGGTAATGAGGGAGGAGAACTCTCACAAGAGTGTGTGAGAGTGAGATAGGAAAGGGGCCGAGAGCCCACAGGAGAATTTTGAGGTGGTACAGTGGGCACTAACACTCCAGTAGGCTTTCCCATACAAAAGGCTTTGGGGAAGGTAGAAATTGGTACACAAAGAGTAGGCTTATAAGTAAAAGATGTCTAAGAAAATATGGAGTTGGGGATCCTGAGGATTCCCCTACCCCAGGAAGGAAGGCGGTCATCTGCTATCAATAAGCAAGGAAGCCCTTGGGGCTCAGGCTATACATAGGCCCCTGAAGTTAAGGTTTAAATCAGGCTCAAAGCCTTGAGTAAAATGTACCAGCAAAGTGACCGACTCCAGGCCAAGGTGGCTAGGCTGGAAACAACAACAGCAGCAACAAAGCCAAATATTTGAAAATGCAAGGTCCAGGCTAATAATTATGTCAAATTGCAATAACTGAATGCTATACTTTGCTCCCATCTCTGCTGCTACGGGTTAAGCCCTAAGAGCTGGAGCCTGGGTATTGCCATGGGCAGTGTATGGTAGGAACCTGAACTGTTAGGAAACCCAAACTTCTAGGTCTTGGCTGGGGCATGGCCCACCATGCACCGCTGCCAGACAAAGGTGGAGATGCCTCCCTTCCCACACCTCTTGGATGACAGGATTAACATGCAGCGTAAGTGGGTCGCTACGTGAAGGAGACATCCCTTCTGTACCCTCCCCAGTCTTTTCCCCCTAGACATAGCCCAAGACTAAGAAGTTTTAGTGAGAAGCAGAGCTTAGCCTACTATTTCTATAAAAAAAAATAAATAAATAAACTGAACAGGAAGGTGTGGTCCGACTCCAATTGTTCAGCTAGCTGGTCAAGTTATTCACAGAGCTGCCTGGCCCAGCATGACAAGATGGGTTTTGACAAATATGAGCGACTGATAATAACACTAACAGGCAGCCTACTAAGCTCCATGGAGTTTTGTCACCGGGACGAAAAGAGTCTGTTAGTGGGGCTTGTGGTTAACTTAATATCTAGTCTCTGGTAATAGTGTCCATGCTGCACAGAAAGAAGCAGAGCCGAGGCACAGAGACGCAACTTGTTTAAGACATCCTACGAATCACTGCATTTAGCCAGGTTACAAGTAACTTCTGTCTATTCTAGTACTCTCATTTCTTACTTAAGGTAGTTTAAGTAGGATTTCTATTATGGGCAACCTATACGTTCTGACTAATGTAAGTGGTGTAAGAAAGATGGAAAGGACAATAAAATTTTCACTGGTTACAAGATCTAGCTGTAAAACCTAAAAAAAAAAAATCAACTGAAAACTTATTCAAACATATAAGAGAAAAGATAAATTCTTTTTTCAGTAAGTGGTGTTGGGACATTAGATCCCTACCTCACACCAAAATAAATTTCAGGAAAAGATTTAATTAAATCATAAAAGAAATAGAAGAGAATACAGACACATTTTTTATCTGCATTGGAAATAGAAAAAGAAAGCCTTTCTTAACATTGAGGCAAAAGCAGAAAATAAGCAACAAAAAGGATAGACTTAAGTTTTAGCAATAGTAGATAAGAATAAAGCACAGAATGAAAAATTCATGGAGATAGGAAACCATGGTGGAAGACCAGGTTTGGGACTTCCAAGGGCTATTGCTGGAGGTGGAGAAGCTGACTAATTGGATTTTGGACATATTGGTATTTGCGGAAACGGCTCTCTCTGTCCAAGTGAACTAGAAACAGATCACACGTATAAAATTGAGGGGTGACCGCAGGTTACAGGTGTATGTTTGGGACAATTCAGCATATAGATGATAGTTAATTCTACTCGAATGGGTGGGATTACCCAGGAATGATAAAAGAAGAACCTCACAAAACACTGGTATTTAAGGATCAGGGAAGAAGAAAACCGATGAAAACTTCGTTTTTTTCAAGGTAGAGATATCCCAAGTCAGATTTATCTTGTGGCCTAGATAATACCTTGCACTGTGTAGGATATGTATTAAATATCCAACATATGGTAAACCCAATTAATTTTTTCCAATTGTTTCTTAAATTTAATTGATTCAAAAATAGTTCAATTCATACGATTCAAAATTCAATAGGTGGTACCCCTGTCCCTCTATTTTTCCTCCCTGGGATCAATGAATATTAACACTTTCTTGTATATCCTTTCACAGATATTTTATGAATATGCAAGCAAATAAGAATACGTTTTCTTCCCTTTTTAAAACCTTCTGGTTTGAACTTCCTGCTTTAATTGACACACTATATTAGAGACTGTATCAGGCCAATATATATATATGTAGTGTTTTCATTCTTTTTATGATGATAACATTTCAATTTCTAGATTATCATAATTTGTTTAACCAGGTCCTTTGTAATAGCTATATAGGTTTTTTACAACATTTTGCTTTAACTAACAATGCTGGGATAGAAAGCTTTGATTGCAATTCATTTGATGGTGGTGTTAAGCCCGGAACGCAAGCCGCACTTACAGAGCACCAAGAGACGATCTCATGTAAAAACAAAGGGGTTTATTCAGACCAGCATGCTGGGGCTCACAACATACTCCGAAAACAGAGCAGAGGCTGAGAGCCCCGTGCCTTTGTTACATGACCAATTTATACTGGGGGTC